>NW_010729097.1:13946-47795 GCF_000365185.1 Nelumbo nucifera | reverse complement strand
TTAAACTGTGAATTTTTTAATTAATACTATTTTTAATATTTTCTTAATTATTTTGATTTTTTTGTTAGGGGAGGTATTGGGTTTTCAAATATGTAATTTGGAAAGCTTACTTAGATCTTAGTATGGTGTTGTTCTTGGGTGACGACTTGCCACCCTTAAATTGTAATCTCTTTTTTTTTTCTTTAATAAAATTACCACTTATCAAAAAAATACTTTGATTTTTTTTTACACTTTTTGGAACTTTTGCAATGTTTTGATTTTATACAAATCAATTGTGCCCAACTTGTCACATAACTCATTATGTCGTGGAATATGAAGGCCCTTAGTCAAAACATCAAGAAGTTGCCCCTTTTAGTTGACATAGGGTGGTACACACATCACCCTTTTAGTTGCAACTATGTTAGTGGCTGCTTTATTGTCATAGTAGAGTGACATAGGACTGTTAAAGCCCAACTCTCCCATCACGATTTTGATCCAAAGAACTTTAGCCACGCCATGAGGTATGGCTCTATATTCATCTTCTACACTGGATCTTGTAACTACTCCTTTTGCTCCTCCAAGTAATTGGGTTTCCTCTAACAAATGTACAATATCCACTAGTGGACTTTTTGTCATCCATAGATCCAGCTCAGTGTGCATCATGCATACTTCCACCTTCATATGGTCATATTTTTTTTAAACAGAAGACTTGTCCCTGAATACCTTCTTTAGATACTTGAGGACCCTTTCTGCAGCCTCAAGATGAGCAACCTTAGGAGAGTTCATGAACTGACTAAGAACCCCCATTGCATATGCAATGTCAGGCTGAGTCATAGATAGATAGAGCATCCTTTCTACTAGTCTTTGAAACTATTTAACATTCTCTAGAGGTTTGCTATTACAGTCACTAAGTCTATGATTAATGTCGATGGGTGTATCAGCCAGCTTTGTCCCCAATTTACCTGCATCCTATAAGAGGTCTTGGGTATATTTCCTTTGAGAAATGAAGATACCCTTGTTTGAGAAGGCAACCTCAATTCCAAGGAAATAACAAAAAGGCCCTAGATCTTTCACTTTAAACTGTGTAGCCAAGAAGCCTTTTAACAAAAAAGAGTATGATCCGATTGACATTGCTTGAATCTATGCTGTGTAGCCATGTGGAATCTCTTGAACCGGCCTCTAGGATATTGCTTCAGCCCATACAGGGGCTTCTTCAACTTGCACACTTTACCTTCTCCCCCTTTATCACGAAATCTAGTTGGCTGAACCATATAAACCCCTTCCTCCAGATCCCCATTCAAGAAAGCTTTTTTTTTTTTATGTCTAATTGATGCAAGTCTCAGTTAAGATTAGTTGCCAATGACAAGAAGATTCAAACAATGACCATTTTAATTACTGGTGCAAAATTTTCTGCATAATCAAACCTATACACTTGAGTATACCCTTTAGCCACCAATCTAGCTTTGTACCTTTTCACCGTTCCATCTACCTTATATTTTATTAAAAACACCCACTTGCACCATTCTGGCTCCTATATCTCAGGAAGATCCAACAATTCCCATGTGTTGTTTTTGTGTAGAGTATTAATCTCCTCCTGCATTGCACATGTCCACTCCGGGATGGTTAAGGCCTCTGCAACACTCGTAGGGATGGAGACATTGTCAATGGAAAACAAGAAAGCATGGAAGGAAGGTGAAACAAAGTCATGTGACAAGTGGGCGATAGGATGTTTTGTGGTGCATGCATTGACACCCTTTTGGTGGGAAATAGGAATGCCAAGGTCATTTATAGGATCACAATAGTGGTAGGGATTAGGAATATCAATTGGAATGATGGTACCTGATGCATTCCAAGGATTTCAGACCGGTTAGTCTTGTGTGGAGTCTCTACAAAATAATTCTTAAGGTTCTTTCGCTAAGAATTAAAGAGGTCCTTCCAGTTTTGATTTTATAAATCCTGGAAGGGTAGATACATAACCGATTGGATTCTTATAGCACCAATGAATATGTTCAGGAGTTTTGTGAAGCGGGTAAGAAGGGACATTTGTGCAAGTTGGATATGGAGAAAGCTTATGGTTTTGTTGATTGGCCATTTCTAGAAGAGGTCATGAGAAGATGTGGCTTTGGAGTAGAATGGGTTTCTTAGAGAAGGTTTTAAGGCATAATGGCCATTCCAAATAGATCACATATCCCAAAAAAGTGAAACATAGGGCTGGGTGCTAAATATGGAGAGGAATCTTCACAGAGAACTCTAAACTTCATGAAGTTGCATTTGATTACTTTTGATGGTTTCACAAATATCAGGCACCTTCTAAAAAACTCCATACAGATCATAACATTGCAAAACATCCAAACTATGTTTTTCATGATTTACTTGGAAAATATTCTCAATAGTGTCCAAACAATCTCCAACATATTTGATATTTGCTAGTTCTTTCAAAGTCATCCTTATTTGAAATCTAGGGTTTCTGAGTTTTGATGTCACCACCATCCATATGGCCTGCTGGGATCTTCTAATGACAATGATGATGTCAGCATTTGATAGATGCACAATGATAAAAAATGTCTAGACATTGCTCTGATACCAAATTGTTTATTAAATTCAAAGGATCAAATGGTTTAAAGTGAAAGAAACAGTGAAAATGAGAGAAGAGAAAAATAGAGAAAAAGAATTGGGGCAAGAAAATTGAGGCCCATCTCTCTTTCTTTAGGTTTTATAATAATAAATAAATTACAAATGTAACCATGATTACGGAAGGATCAACTTGCCCCCTACAAGAGGTAATAATAAACTATTTAACATTGATAACTTTGCTTATCTGATTTTAATGTTGAACATGAAATGTATATAGTTGCGGAGATTTTATTCTTTGTTTTGCATCAGTATATAGTACCAAGGATGTTATTGGGTTTTCTGTTCCAAATTATTATTTATGGTGACATTTTGCATGTCTTATAATGCCTATTTTACCAATTTTTACATCTTAGAATATGGGTTTTTCCCCCTTTCTTGGTTTCCTAATCTTGTCATGGTTTCCACTTATTTTACAGTATAGTTTTCATGCTTAGGTAGTCTTGGCATTCAATTAAGAAGGGCATGCTAATAGCAACCTTCTGAATTTTATCAAGGTTCAAAGTATCCATATGATACTCCCCATATCAGGCATATCATATCTTTTTGTCACTGTCAAAATGTCAGAGCAAAATGTTAAAAAAAAGTTTTGGCTCACTAAAACTCTTGGTATTCAAATTTTGCATATAGATAGTATTGATACTTTGAACCATGAATTTTATATATTCTTGTGTACATGAAAATGAGCTTCTCATTCTCCTTTATGGTTGTTTCCTAGTTAGATTTTTGATCTCTCTCCCCCCCACCATCTTTATTAAATCATATTTTCTATTCAGGGTGTAATTGATTTATGCATTAATAAGGCTGATCTCTCCTTTCCCTCTTCTTATTTCTCTTTTTATTTCAGGTGATATGTACACAATGCAATAAGATCTCAAATCGGTGTGAAAATATGATGGACTTAACTGTTGAAATTCATGGCGACGCAACATCTCTGGAGGAGTGCCTAGATCAATTCACTGTCAAGGAGTGGCTTGATGGGGAAAATATGTATAAATGTGATGGGTATGGATGTTTCTTTGACCTCATCTTGAATTTTTCTACATTCTTATTTCTTTACAATGTACAAAAGTTTTTTGAATGGTAACAGAACTTTAATACAAACAGAAATTATGTACAAGTTCAGTGCCCCAGGGAGAGGTAGAACTTCCTACCTCACCCCAATACAATTAATTACAAATGATTACAATTGAGCCCGATGCAACTGGCCCCTATTTATTCCTTGCTTAGAGAATCAACCAAGCCCTTGGTACCCAGTCAGTACTTATCAGTTATCAACAGGTCTCTTGTTAACCACTTAATCTTCTTCATAATCTCTCTGTGAGTCTAAACTACTTTCTTCTCAGCTCTAATCCACATAAACACTACTTGAGAGTCCCCTTCAGTGATTAGTCTCTCTAATTTTATCTCTTTTTCCTTTTTTACTCCATATGAAACAGCAGGTAGTTCAGCTCTTGTAAAATCTTCTATGCTGACCGGACCCAAACAAGGCTAGTATATTACCTTCCTTGTTCCTAAAGCCCCTCCCAAATTCGAGGGTCTTGGATTACAAAAGCTGCTCCCCTCAAAATTTAGCTTTATAAAATTGTCTTCAGGTGGCTCCCATTCTTTCCGTATTTTACTCTTCAAGTCTTCCTCGACGATGATGCTTCCCTCTACTTCCAGGATCTAGTACAACCTAGTCCAACCTAACCTGTCTTGGGCCTTGGCTTATTTTGTTCCTTCTATTAACATGGTTTAGGCTCTCCACCATGAATCCCCTCTCTGCCAGAGAAATGTGAAAAGAATAAATATAAATAAATAAATAAAATAAAATAAAAAAGGTCTGACAGCCTGTGTTGAATTTTAGTAGGTTGCAATTGGGTTAATCATCTTAGTTTGGATTTCGATATTGTTTGCAATTTCTATGGTTGGTGCTTATATTGGACCTCAACCCAGACTCTACCTTCCTGAATGCAACTATTGTTACAAATCCATAATATTTTGACCTTCAAGCATTATATTTGCAGAGAACCGCAATTTATTTTCCTTTCAGATGAAATGTGTTTTGCATATTACCATGGGACCATTTGACGTAAATTGTTTAAATTGTATTGATTTTAGGCCTATCTGTTATTTCAGTTCTTATTTCCATATTTGCCAATTACTCCTTTTTGCAGGTGTAATGAGTATGTCAAGGCATGGAAACGTCTTACCATTCACCAGGCTCCAAATATTCTCACCATTGCTCTTAAAAGATTTCAGGTCCTGACTAGAACCGCTTTTTATGCATTTTGTTTAGAACTATAGGGCATTTGTACTGTTTTAGGATATCAAATATTGTGTCATCTAACAATGTCCATTAACATAATCCTATCCACCATTATGCTCTAGCAAATTATTAGTCTTTACATAATTTTACCCACTTCAGACCATGTTTTGGCTGGTTTCTTTCTTTTACTCTTTTAGAGCCTTCACTTGCACCTATTCACTCTTACTAGTGCAGGCATTGTTACTAATTGGAATTACTCCCAAGTCCTCTCTAATGCACTTATTTCTGATATAGTCTTTCCATTCATCCATCTCAACATTCCCATCTCAATTACACTTGTTTCAGTTATACAAAAATTTAAGTTTATCTATTGAAATTTGTATCTAGTGTAAATAGATCTTAGTTGATGCTAAGACTGCTATTATTTTAATAAATTTCAGAGTGGGAGGTTTGGGAAATTGAACAAGAAAGTTACCTTCCCTGAGACTCTTGACCTTGGTCCATACATGAATGAAGCAAGAGGTGGTGCTGATTTATATAGGCTTTATGCCGTTGTTGTTCATGTGGACATGCTGAATGCATCATTTTTTGGCCATTACATTTGCTATGTCAAGGATTTTCGTGGAAAGTGGTACCGGGTTGATGACTGTAAGGTATTCTTTCTTCCTGACACAGAAGGGTAAAATACCTGCTCAGAAAATTTAATTGAATAGTTGTTGACCTCTTCAGTCATTTTGTACAGGTCATGACTGTAGAATTGGATGAGGTACTTTCCCAGGGAGCTTATATGCTATTATATAGCAGGTATTTTTTTTCCTATTCCACAAGCCGTAGAGTACTTTATATTTATAGCATGGAGAWGGGCTTAAATCTATTAATTTTGATAGTTCTTACCTCTTGAATTGTATATGGCCTATTTGTCCATCTAACAAGATGACTATAGTTTTTGATCCAGTGTTATTTTTGGATCTGCATATTGATGAACAGTAGTTTGATGTACAATAGTTACTGTAGCCTTTGTTGAGGATTGAGAGACCTTAGCTCTGCCATATATTTTATTCTACCAAAATTCCTTCTCTTCTATGTGTATGCACATTTTATTTGTTAGGCAACAGGATTCGTACATTGGATCTTGATGTATTGTTCCATGGTAAAGTTTGCAACATATTTTCCAAATAACTTGAGATTTGTCTTCTGATCAGTTATGTCTACCCTATGTTCATGTAAACTTGCGGAGGATGCTTTCTTGTATGTATGGCATATGGATCACAATAAGGAGTTCAGAATGATTATGATTCTATTCTTTTGTTCTTGGATAGGATTTGTGTGCGACCAACATTTGTCAAGCCCCTGGAATCTTCAACAAATGAGTTGCAGCTGGTGGAAGAGCCCCCAGAAAGAAAGCCACCATGTTCACAACCAATTGATTCCTTAGTCATTCCTGGGTCTATTGATTCTGTTGGTGGTAATGGCTGCCAATTTTCTGATGTTCCACACTCAGAGGATTTGAATCCAGAAGAAGAATCATCTATTGGTGTTCATCCAGAACCTGCAAAAGAACACCCACAGGATATGGATGTGGATTGTCCTGATTCAGGTTCTTTGCGTTTGAAGAATATTGAAGGTTGCTGCAGTAACGACTCTATCCCAACAGAAGCAGCTTCTGTTGAATTCTTGCAGGAAGGGTTTTCAGAGGATATGAATTTGGATAATCCTGATTCAGTTTCGATGGGTCTGAAAAATGTCCATGGTCACAGCAGTAAATGCTTTCCAGCAGAAATTGGTGCTCCCGATGAATTTGTGCAGGGAGGATATCCACAATTGGCTTCTATATGGGAAGCATCATCATCAATTCAGGTTCATAGTTTGGAAAATGGAATGCCCAACAGTATTTCTGGCCTGGGGTCCAATTGTGAGGATGGGCATGGAGTGAGTAATTACAGCAATTGTTTTGTGTCATTTGAATCTTCAAATGAAGATTTGTGCAGTCAGAAAGATGTCTGTGCAACATCTCAGCCTCCTGATGCTTCTTCGGTTATTGGAATTTTGGGCACAAATGATCCTGCTAGATCTCAATCATTGACAAACACTAATGAAGATAATGTAGTAACAGTCGAGTCAGAGAAATGTTCTCATGAATCCTTGGAACCTAAAGCTTCAAAATTGGCTAGGGACAATTCTTGTTGCAGAGAAAAATCGAAGCCACTTTTCCCCCCTGGTTTTCTTAACAATGACACCAGTATCAAGTCCCTGAAAAAAGGCCTGAAAGCCATAATTGGATGCAATGAAGTTAATCCTCTTTGTACCATTGAAAGAAAGTGCAGTGGTCTTTCTAATCAAAGCACTGTCGAGGTTAATAGTAGTTCAGAGTTTTTTAGCCAATTGACATCTATTTCTTCTGAGAAACAACTTGAATGTTCGAACAAGGATGAGATGGTAAATAAAGAAGTAGGTGAGGTTGGAAATCTCTTGAATGGAAGCTGCAACGGAGACACTTTGTCTGGTTTTTCTGATGCCGGCTGCAATACAGGGCAGGGGGTGTTCTGTGAAAATAGCAGTGATATTTTGGATTACAATATGCTACCACAAGGGCCAGCGAAAAACCCTGGAATAAAATTGACTCCATTGTTTTCTCTTGGTTTTCTGGACAAAGGCACCAGAAAAAGGTATCCAAATCGAGATGAGAAAACTTCATCGGAACTTGAAATTGGTCCTTCCTGCAAGTATGACGTTAACTGCAATGGACTTGCTAAACCTGCTTCTTCTCATCAAATCACTGGCGAGGTCAAAGACAATGATACAATATTTTTAGATCGCAGTGACCTGGTAACATCACCTAGTCTTGTCAAGAAACAACCTAATGAACATCTAAATATGGATGAAATGGCCCATAAACAGTGTGAAGTTGGCAATCCTCACAACTACAATGGATATGCTGAATCTACTATTTCTTATGAGCAGTGGAGAAATGCTAATCATTGTGATCCAGGACAGAAGATAGTTTATGAGAACAATGAGCAGGTTAAAGATCACAGAGTGATTTCATCCCAAACCAAGGCAGCTTTGAAGCCAATATTAACTCCTGGTTTCCTAAATAGAAATGAATCTTTGAATGGTAATGGGAACACCCATAGAAAACCTGTTACAGCAGGTTCTTGCAAGGTTAATACCAACTGCAATGGATTTGTTGAAAATGGCTTTCTTCATCAAAGCAGTGGAAAGGTTAACAATCATGCTGAAAATTCCCCAGATTGTGATATTTTATTAGCATCTTCTAGTTTGGTTGACACTCAAAATGAGAAGTGTTTGAGTAAGGGTGAGAAGGCCAACAAAGGACTAGGTGAAGCTGGTAATGATTGCAACAATTATTGCAATGGTGGTAATGAATTGCTTCTTCCTAAAGAGAAGAATGGTAGCAACATCCGTGGCTTTGATTCAGGACAAATGGCACTCTCCAGGAAAGGAGAGGACTGGCCAATGGATGACAGTATGCAATTACTTTTTCCATGTCTTGGCAAGCCACTAGGAAAGAATTCCTCAAATGGAGATAGGAAATTCCAAGATCTTGGTGAAACTATTCATCATAAGGTAGAAGCAAATTGCAATAGATTGGTTGATGGGTGAATTGTAACCCTGTCAAAAATGGCAGAAGATTTCTGGTTAGATTTTGCAGGAATCCATTGATTTATTTCACCTTGGTTAATTTATCATGTTTTTCTTGAAAAACCTCCAAGGAAGCTCATAACCACAAGTGGTAATTTCCCAAAAGAGGCATGGTTAGTGGTTCCTTGGGAGTGAAGATGGCCCCTTCAACTCAGCTTTTTAACAATGGAAGGGAAATAACTACCAGAGGCATAGAAACAAGTGAATTAAGAGCTGATCAATTGAGCAAACAGAATTAGTAGTGTTGTTTCGGATATTGGGTCCAAGACCAGTAGAAACAGGTAGCTGCTGTCTGGTTGTTGTTTGATTATACACTTAGCTGCATTCTTTCATCTTCCATTTCAATATTTTTGCATGGTTCCACCATTAAGAAATGGTGGATTGGGAGATTTATATGGGTTTCCATTATTTGTAGAAATCTGTTAAGCTCCTCTGCCATGTTTAACTGAACAGCATATTTCTAAAGCAAAAAAAAGAAAAAAAAATGCCAGTGTTTTTAAATCGATCTACATTATATTTTTTACTCGTTTTCTAATCTGTTGTGTGTGCATTTGTATTGGGTGGAATTTGGGAGAAGTGGGATAGGATTTTCCCCAAAAACGCTGCTTGCATGTAAAGACTGAGTGGTGAATTTGGGTATGGGAGAGTTTTAACCTAAATTCCCTGGTCAGAAGTGTTTCGTGGCCTAGGTGCTTCCTTGTTGTGTGGTCAATTTTTGGGATCAGATCAGATGGCTGAGTTTCACACCATTGGATAAACTGCATTCGTTGTGTAATACTGTTTTGTGGTCAGAATCTACTCAGATCTGGCATTATAAGATCCAGAGGCATGAATTAACTGGATTCTCTACTACGAGTTCTGCTGCAACCATATGAATTACCTTCATTGTAACAATACTTGAACAAGCCTCTCCAGGCTTGTCTAGGCCTAGCCCCAGTTGTCTAAGGTAAATTTCATGGTTGCAAGGCTAAATTTCTTGCCCACCCTGGAGACACCATGCAGTTATTCTTGTTCTTGAACGAATTAGCTCACGGGCTAGCTTAATTCGCTATTAGGCATAAATTGTCCATGACCTGGTTTAATACTCCGGACTTTGTAAGGTCTTTGGTTGGGGATTTGGGAAGTGAAGGCCACATGTCCAAGTGGGAAACGTATTACCTGTGAACTTGAAGCGCCTGTACTGGACTGCACTTGTTGATTTCGTTCCGCCATTATTTATTTAGCCGGAAGATCTAAGCATATTGAACTTGGCCTTCGCCTATACTCAATTTATATGATATCAAAAACAAAACTAACCTAATTAACATTTATAATTTGGTTCACTTGTAGCTTTTCTTTTGTTTGATTTGCCAGGTTATTTTATGTGCAACTTATAGTTTGGTTTTAAAAGACTAAAAGGCAGAGGCGAGGCGATTGGGGTGTCACAGGAATGAGGCTTAAGCCTTGAGAAAATAAGAAAAAAAAAATGATATAATACATGAACGCATGCAAAACGTAAATAAAGATTGTGACTTGTTTGATATATTAGATATGGGTTAAAATCCTACAAACGTAACTAATTTGCCTTTTTTTTTTCTTTTTATTTCTCTGTCAACCCAGTCTACCTTTACTTGAGCTATACTCTTTGTAGTTTCCTTAAATGTGCATTCATTGAAGTCACTACGGCTACAGTACAGGCGGCTGATGGCCTCTCAATGAATAGGAGAAAAAACTTCTTAAAGCCTAAAAAAAAAATCAAAGAAGAGCTTATTCATATCAAGCAAAGCCCACAAAAACCAATTTGGTAGCGTGTCTAGAATGTTGGTTGATCGTTTCTGGCAGAGGGCCAATCGAAAATGGTAACAGAACCTATAGGCATTCCGTTAATGGGGGTGGGTAGGGCTGTTCATAAGAAGGCCCAACCCGACCAAACCGACCAACCTGGATTGACCCAACCCGAGTCGATCGGGTTTTCATCAGCACCGGTCGGTTTCGGGTTGGGAAAATTTATAAACCGAAATATTGGGTCGGTTTCGGTTTTCTTGTGTAAAAACCGAAACCGACCCGAAACCGAACCGAACTAGTCTTCCTACTTAACTAGTCTTCTACCAGTTCGGTAGTTCCTAGTTTCCTACTTAACTAGTCTTCTACTAGAACTAGAACAGCCCTATCTTCTAGTTCCTACTTAACTAAATTGTATATATCCTAGTTTCTATAGTTTTTTACACCAAATAGGCAACCTATTAGGCAATTACAATTAGAATTAGGTGTCCTCTTTTACCTAGATTAGAATTTAGAAAGTTTCTTTAAATATAAATGTTTCAGCMYTCTTTCTATAAAACARTTTGMCTTTCTATTTTATTGTCTTATTGAATATTGATAACTTTTGTCTTTTGTCTTCTAACTTTTGTCTTATTGAATATTGAATATTGATAACTTTTGTCTTTTATAAAACAGTTTTGTCTTTTGTCTTATTGAATACAAAAGTTTTTTGAGTGGAACAGGGGTTAGTAAGGTTGATACTGGACCAAAGGTGAGACAAGTTTCAAAAATAAGGTTTGACTGCAGGAGCAAAACCGAAACCGACCCAACCCGACCCAACCCGACTAGGTCGGTTTTGCCCATCAGTGGGTCGGTTTTGGTTTCCACCTCAGGTAACCCGACCAGGTCGGGTCGGTTGGGAAAACCCCAGTAAACCAACCCAACCTGACCCGTGTACAACTCTAGGGGTGGGTAAAGAGTAGGGATGACAATTTCTACCCTACCCAGTGGGTATTCACCCCTATTCTCCTCAACACGCATATTATTGGAAAGCATATAAGCTTTATGTATTAGGTGTTGAGTTTAATAATATTTTGCATTTTATGTGAAGGATAATTGATAGATTATGTGTTCGTTTATATGTTTTAATCAAATAATTGAAAATTTTGTTGTTTGTTTGTGTTATTTTACTTATTTATTGTTTATATATAACAAGAAATAATAGGAAATTAAATGCAGGTTCTAAACTCAACCCGCCCTACTCTTGAATGCGGGTAGGGTAGGGTAGGGGAGTGTTTTGCATTTTCATGTGCAGGGAGGGTTTTGATTCTCAAAATCCAAATCATTATGGGTTTTGGGGTGGGTATGGGTTGGGAGATTTAGGGAGGCGGGTATGGTCTAGAATTTACAAAACCTTCCCCAAACCTGGCCCGTTTCCATCCCTAGTAAAGAGCAAAACATTGTCAAAGCCTTGGGGCGATGGGCTCATCTCACCATAGATGATGGTTGCCTTGCTACATTGTGACCCATAAGATTGCACAGACCTGATGAAGATCAAAAGTTGTGATCCCTACTAGCAAAAATGATCTGGCGCTTGGGTGTGGACTTTGGTAGCAAGGTTTATAAAGCCAAAGTTAGAGAGCCTGGGGAATGTCCTAGGCACTAGTCTTCAACAGTCAAGCCAGTAAGTGCTGAGCTTTCTAAGGTGACAAAGGAAGCAAGATCAAGAATCCAAGAGTAGAATGTGTACCTTATAATGGTGGCAACTTACCCTTATATAGGTCTCGAGGCTTGGCTTAGACATGGCGGGAGGGGCAAGTTAGGTGGTTGGCCTTAGTGGGCACATTTGGGCAATTAATGGTGGCAACTCACCCACTTCCTTGTGAAGTGGGCATCTAGTAGTGCCAGGTGGTTTGATGTTCGCACAAGGAATGGGTTGGCCCTTCTGTGCTAACGAAGATAAGGAGAAGCTCACTTCTGAGTGGATACAAGGTGTAACAGGAGGGGAAAATCGTCCCTCATTAATTGCCTCCCACTTCTGAGTTCGATGTAAGCAACTCGGGCAAAATAAGTAGTTTGGTTAGTTGCGGTTCTTGTCAAATACTTTGGAATTAGGTTTCTGGGGCTTGCGAATTCCTATGAGTTATGTACATTGGTTTTGAACCATTTGATAGATCATGTCGCCGTATGCACATACTCCACATGGAAAAGGAAAATTAACCATCATGGATGCCAAGAAACACGAAAAATTGAATTTGTGCCTTAAGAGATGAATTGTTGCGATTCCCCCCTTTGTTGGATCAAATGGATCTTAGTCATTGATAATTTGCCATTCTTACCTATAAATAGCAGTGCTAGGGGGTCCATTTTCACTTGTCCATTGTGGAGTTTCCCTATAGTGAGGTTGGAGAGCTCGGTTTGTGGTTGAGGAGTTTGGTTAGAGTTAAGTCGGTCGGTCTACTCTTTTAGTTCTCTTAGGCGAGTCTCCTTCCTTTTCTTTTATTTCATTATGTCTAGTTCTTTTGAGTTTGAGGGAGAGGAATAGGTTAGTGCTCAGGTTGGGGAAGAGGAATTCCCAATCCAAGAGTGCTGAGGTTCCCATAAAAGGGCCTCAACTTTGAGGAAGAAGTTCGAGTCTGGCCTGACTCAGCTAACACTAGCCGACCTCCGATGGATCTGGGAGTGGTGCCATGTCCCTGACAATTTTAGGTTTATCCTCCTTGGTCCTGACCAGCGTCCTTGGAATCACGAGGAAGGAGAGGGTTGTGCATACGAGTAGTCCGTAGCAGGCCTTAGGTTTCCCCTTCACCCCTTGTATATGAAGTCTTGAATTACTATGACATCACCTTAGGGCAACGTCACTTAAACTCAATAAGGGTACTAATTGGCACCATCTTGATTTTCCATCAATTCAACTTCCCCTTAAACATCAAGACCTCTTGGGTTATTAGCCAAATAAAGCACCTGTCTAATGAGAAGGTTTTTTTTTTTTTTTTTTATACTTGTCATATTGATCTTAACACAAGCAATTGGATGGTCTTCCTTCCAAGGTTCTGACCTAGAAGAACAAGTTCTTTTACATCACGACTGAAGGAAGGTAGCCCTTTACCTTGGATTAGACTGTGGCTTTTGCCGCCCTGGGCAAAGAGACCCTAACTTAGCTCGAGAAGTCACTAGTTGAGGACTTGGTTATCAAGAAGTTATAGGTTGGGGATTACTTAGCCGAGGAGCTATTGGTCCGAGCTGGTCTAAGTCCAACGGGTAGGTCACTTTTCTATACTTAGATATTTTCTTATTCATATTTTACTTACCTTATATTGCTGTCTGACGCACTTTCCTCCTTGCATGAGGGATGTTGAATGTCGATATTACCAGAGTCTTTTCCGACATGATGAAGGTTGTGAAGGCTAGAACTTCCCATGATGCAAATGATGAGTCGAGGTTTGGTGAGGGGTGCCAATGCCCTGGAGGTTGTTCACATCAACGTTAGGACATTGAAATGGTGACCGAAGGAGGCAGTCAGGAGGGAGCACACAACCCCTTTTTGAGTATGTCACCACAACTCCCAGTGTAGAAGTAGTCGGTACCTCGGGGACCAGGTCATTGGCATAGGGGAGGCAATCAACGCACTTGAATGAGAAATCCTGGGACGCTAGGGTGATGGTCAAGCTAAGCAAGGAGATCTTACTCCCTAAAGATGTTAATGAGATGGGGAGTTAGGCTCCCTTGATGCTCGGAGCCCATCTTGTTCGACACCTTGTGATGGTAAGTGCCTATTTATGTTATGTTCTCCCTTTTTTAATGTTGAGTTGAGTTGATCGATCTTTCCTTTTAGGCCAACTCCATGTTGCAAGCATTGATGGGAAAGGCTGGGGTGTACATTGCTCAGTATGAGGCCATCAGGAATGAGGTAGCACATCCAAGGAAAGATGGATGCGACAAAGGTAGAGATTGGTGCCCTGAAGGACAAGGTGAGAAAAGGCCAAACTGTCGGAGAAGCTGATTGAGGTAGAGAAGAACACCATGGTGCTGCTAGGCAGCCTAGAGAAAATGAGGGTCGAGCATGCCAAAGAGCTGAAGATCATGGAGGCCAAGCACGCTGAGGAGTTGGAGGTCATTAGGGCAAAGTTCATTGAGGAGTACATCTCTTGTCTTGAGTTTCGAGGTGACAGGAACAAGTATGCCTTTGCATCCATGAGCAAGATTTGCCATCAGCTCATGGTTGTTCTATTTCTAGAGTGAGACTTGGTGAGGTTAAAACTGATGGTCGTTATTGTTGAGGTGTTGAAAAAGGCTTATGAGTATGAGGACTTCGGCAAGGAGGAATGGACTTGGGATGGTGAGGAGGTCATAGATGACATCCCCCTAGTGATGTCTGAAGCTTTTTTTCCTCTTTTCTTGGACCTTGTAAATATGCAACAATGTATCCTAGGCCTCCGAGCTAAGTTTTTCTTTTTCTCCCCCATTTTATTCGATGTAGACAATCATCTTGTAATGAAATGAATTTTTGTTCACTGATTAGTGAAAATTCTGAGTTAAACTTTTCTCAAACATTCCACATATCGGTCTGAGGTGGCTAAGTTTGAAATGATTTCCAACCAAAGTTGCACAAAGCGAGGTCACTTAGAGTGGGGTTAGGGCACGATCAATCCCAATCTCGAGTAGTTCATATCCATCCACTTGAGCTATCCCGGCAAATTGATGCCGACTTACTCATCCCAATGTTAACTAAAACTGAGATGAGTTGTCCTAGCTTGTGAGGGTGAGTTGGTTGAGTGAAATAAATTGAACAAATGGTGAAATGAATCAAATTAGGCAAAGTGAAATAAATTGAAATAATGAATTGAGCTTGAAACTTCATTTAATAATGTTAATATGATTACTGATAATACAATTTGAGGTTCCTAGCATTCCATGTATGGGGTACTGATCTCCCTTCCAATGTTTTGACCTGGTAGGTCTTGAGTCTTAGTACCTTAACAATTTTGTAGGGTACTTGTTTTCTAGAACCTACCTTGGGCACCATGACTTGTCGAAGGTTACTAACACGAAAACTCCTTCGAACTTCTGCATTATGACATCGAGCAACCCTTTGTTGGTAAGTCATAGCTAGACTTGTTCATGGGCTAGGCCAGGCTGGGCTTTGCCTCTTTATAAACAAAAAATTACTAGGCCTGAGCCCGAGCCCGGCCCGACCATCGGGCTTAGATCTTGAGCTTGAGCCCGCCCCTATATAAAGCCCGATTCCTAGGTCCGAGCCCAAGCTTGAACCCCAACTTTGATAGGTATTTTATAACATATTAATCATATATTATATATTATATAATATTTTATACATTTAATAAATATGCAATACTTTTTTGCTATTAATTTTATTATTATATAATATATTATGTATTATTAACATATATATTATATTTCTGTTATATATTTAATATTATCAGGCTAGGGCTGGGCTTATTTGGGAAAGACCGAGTCCGGCCCAAAAAATAGTCGAGCCTGATTTTTAGAGCCTAAGCTCGAGTCTGCGGGCTTAAAATTTTGTCCAAGCCCAATTTAAGATGGGCTAGGCTGGGCCAGCCCATCGGGCTACTTGGCCCATGAATAGGTCTAGTCATAGTTCGAACTTGGGCTTGCTTGTGTACTTCTTCTATCAGGTCCAGATTAGTCTAGAGCTCGTCATCATTCTCTTCCTTATCGTAGGTCTCCATTTGTAAGGTAAAAACTTTGATCTCAATCGGAATGATCGCCTTGGTGCCGAAAGTGTGGTTGAACGGAGTTTAGCTAGTAGTAGTTCTACTTGTAGTTCAGTAACCCCATAGCACGCTGGGTATCTCTTCTACCCATTGTTCCTTAGCTCGAGTGAGACATGTTTTTAACCCATGGAGGATCGTTCCGTTGGTTACATCGGTTTCCCGTTGGCTTAGGGGTAACTGATCAAGGTGAAATTTTGTTGGATTGCTAGCTTAGAGTAGAAGTCTTGGAACTTTAAGTCGGTGAAATGCTTACCCTTGTCTGAGATTAG
Organism: Nelumbo nucifera; assembly: GCF_000365185.1. Next base: position 31,506 of record NW_010729097.1, on the reverse strand, counting down.
CACCTATGGTAGCTTGAACATGTAAATACTAATCTTATAGAAGAAACTTTGAATGTGCTAGGCTATAATGGTGGCAAATGGCTCAACTTCCACCCACTTTATGAAATAGTCGATGGCCACAACTAGGAACCTTCTATGGTCTGTGGCTGATAGGAAAGCACCAAGGATGTTGATCCCCCACTATGCAAATGGCCAAGGATTGGTGAGGTATATCTGGTTGTGGTGGGTTGATGTGGTATGTTAGCATGACGCTAACATTGGTCACACTATTGGACCATCTGGATGGCGTCCTCTTTCATAGTGACCTAGTAATACCCTTGCCAAAGTGCTTTTTGAACCAATGACCTACCCCCAAAGTGTTCACCATAGATTCTCTCGTGGAGTTCTCTCAACACGTACTTAGCTTCAATAGGCTTGAGACAATTGAGGTAGGGCGAGGTGGACTTCCTGTAAGATGGTCAGCTATGATGGCGTAGTGAGTAGATCAGTAAGCGATCTTCTGATCTTCAACTCGGTCTGTGGGTAGTGTGCCTTGGAGCAGGTACTCCATGATATGATTAATCCAGCTTGGCTCAGTAACTATGATTGGAGAGACTTTGACTTTTGGTTCTTTCTTTATGCAGGGTGTGACAAATCCTAGATGTAAATTGTCCTTAGAACCAATTAGCTGTGAAAGTGCATCGGCTTAAGCATTCTTAGACCTCAACTTAAGTGTAAACTGTCCTTCGTGTATTGTCCCATACCTTTGCTAAATATTTGATTATGGCTGATTCCCGATCTTTATACTGCTCATTGACTTGGTTAACAATGAGCTATGAGATGTTGTAGACGATTATCTTTTTTACACTAACCTCTTTAGCCAATGACAATCCCACCAATAGTGCCTCGTACTTAGCCTCATTGCTCGATGCTTTAAACTCAAATTGCAAAGTGTACTCGAGCGTCACTTTGTTGGGATTGGTCTAGGGGTGATCATTTCGGCCTAGCCCGGCTTGGAAAATCCGGGCTTAGACCTAATTTTTAGACCCAACCCAGATATTTACAAATAACATATAATATATATTTATGTATATATTATTTAAAAATATTTGATCATTGATGTTTTATATATTAAGTCGAGATTTGTAAGAGATTAAAGATTTTAATCCTACGGTCTTACCAAACTATAATCTAATGTTCAATGGAATATGAAAATTACTAAAAAAAGACTAATTAAATTACTAAACCCTAATCTTCTCAGTTGTCATTTTGTCTCCTCTCTCTCTCTCTCTCTCAGTCTCTCACCAATTTCACAAAACCATCGCCCACTAATCTCTCCCTCATTAAAAGTCAAAACCCACTGCACCTTACAATAATTCCTTCCAAGAGAAAAAGTCTGGCTACTTTCAAGAGTCCAACTATGCAACTGTGCAAGACTACAAGCTTGTGCAAGAGAAAAACTACTCCAACGCCCGTCACCCATCAAGGTACAGGAAAGAGTGCAATTGTGCAAGCCTACTGCAAGGTACATTTTATACTTTTTTTTTTTTTTTATCTTCTTGTGTCAGAAAACATCATGGATTTTGAATATTTATGTTGACCTGTATATGTGATATGCCTCTTGCTTTTGGTTTTTGTTAAATGAGTTGAGACAAAGATAAAAAAAAACTTAAAAAGATTGTCAATGGCAATCAAAACAATAAACCCATATGTGATATGCCTTTTTCTTGTGATTGTGGGTTTCAATTACTTATTTTTAATGGCTTCATTGGCCTGCACATGTTCATCTATGAAGATGTGCCAACGGAAATGAAACCAATTTTGGTTTTCAATGATTTGGACGTATTAAAAAAAGATGTGGACATTCATGTGTAAATAGAGAAACCTATGCATTACTGCATTACTGCATTAAAAGTTTTTTTCTTGCAACTCTCATTCATCAAAATATTAATCTCTCTCTCTCTTGGTGGTATTTGGATTGGCAATTGGCAAACGCTTAATTAGAGGTTGGATGTAGTCACTATTGCAATTTGTTTTCATGTTTTATGTTTTTTTTTTTAAATTTTAACTATAGTGATTATGATGCATTTTTATTCTTATATTAATTATAATTTATTTGTATATAGTTATATTAATGGACAAGGAAAACAATGGTGACAATATTAATCCTGTCATTGAGGAAGTAGATGTGGGTGTTGATAAAATTATTGATAGACCACAAAAAAGGAGTAAATCAATTGTTTGGAAAGAATTTAAAAAACTTTCTGCAACTACAAGTTCTAAGTAAATGGCTAGATGTAAGGCTTATAATCTGGTCATGTCAACTGATTATAAAAGTGGGACTAGCCATATGCATAGACATTTGAAGTCATGTAATAAATGAAAAAAATCAAGATGTAAAACAAATGATGCTTGCATCTCAAGGATCAAAGAAGTTATCAAAATTTTCATTTGATCTATATTTGTAGCAAAAAGTATTTGGTAATATGTTGGTGACGATGGAGTTACCATTTAGTTTTGTTGACTCACCATATTTTAAATTAACCATGCAAATTGCACGTTCAGGGTTTAAAGTGCCATCTAGGCATACCATCAAGTAGGATATCATGGATCAATACAACATAGAAAAGTATAATTTGCATGGTTTATTAGAATCAATCCCTGGATGAGTATATTTGACAGTAGATATGTGGAAATCTAGGGTAGGTGATAAGTATTAAACTGTGACAACACATTTTGTGGATAGTTCTTGAAAGTTACAAAAAAGGATTTTGTGCTTTCATTGTATCCCTCATCCACATGCTGATTTAACAATTTATGGTGCTATTATATCTAGCTTGTTTGAATGAGAGATTGAGAATAAAGTATTATATTACTTTGGATAATTGTAGTGTGAATGATGTCATGGAAAACACTTTGAAGTGTCATCTATTGAATAAATGTGATCTTGTATGTGATGGTAAATTCTTTCATATTCGTTGTTGTGCGCATATATTAATTTTGATTGTTCAAATTGGAGCGAACGAGTTAATGGATTTTGTTCCCAAGATAAGAGATAGCATTGGATATGTGAAGATTTCAGGTCCAAGAAAGAAGAAATTTGATGACATTGTTGCACAGTTGCATTTAGATTCAAAGTGACATATCCACTTAAATTGTTCTACCAGATAGAACTAACTTACAACATGGTTCAACTTGTTTTGTACTTTTAGACAAGAATTTTCTTACATGGCATCTCATTACTCAAATTTTCAGTTTCCTCCATCTAAAGGTGAATGGTCTAAACCAGAGCTTTTATGTGATTTTTTATAGGTATTTAATGATTACAATCTCTTTTCTGGATCTAAATACCCAACTTCCAATTTATATTTTCAGTCTGTACATAACATACACGTGTTTGAGAAAGACTTCTAGATCACATTCATTCTTGGATGACATAGTAAAACCAATGTTAGAAAAATTTTAGAAGTATTAGGATGATTATAAATTGATATTTAATTACTGTTAATTGCTGTTATATCTATTGATGCTTTGTTTAGAAAATATACAAATGTTGGAACTAGTGATGATGGTAAAAGAAGGATTAGGATTGTAGATGAAGAAGAGTACTTGAATTTTGAGTCATAAGTTCAAAGTGCAAGTAAAGAAATCCATCTTGGATACTTACTTGGAGGATCTAGTGCATAATATGATAGAAGAAATAGATATTTTGGAATGGTGGAAGGTGGGTGCATTGAGATATCAAGAACTTGCAATATTGGCATACGATGTTTTGTCTATTCCAATTACAGCTGTATTTTCAGAGTCTGCATTTAATACTAGAGGAAGATGGTGGAATAGTATTGGGCTTCTCTTAAGCTAAAAACTATTCAAGCAATGATTTGTCTCCAAGATTGTCTACACGGACAACAATCTCAAGGTAATTGAATTTTAAATTTTCTAATAAGTATTTATTTTTTCTTTTAATGCATCAATTAATATTTAGTTTTATTATCTTTTGTAGATGTTCATGAAGAAAAAGGTGAATCTTCTAGTGATGAAGACTTAACTAATGAAGATGAATCTAAAGTTTAGAGTGGGTGCAAGTTTTGGTAAAATCAAAATCATCTTCAATATTTTCTTACTTATTTATTTTCATTAATTTGAACTATTTTTTCTTAGCTTGCTAATATCTTTTTTATTTCACTTTTTATTTGTAGGAGTTGAATGGAAGATGAAGTTCTTTATAGAGATGTTTTAAGTTGTTTTGTGGATATTACATGACAATGGGCGGTTCTTTTTTTATAGATATTATAGGTTCTAGGTTGATTTTTTGTTGATAGAAGAATTGGTTTGTTACAAGTATTATTTTTAGCATGTTGTTGTTTTAAGTTCAAAGCAGGAGGAAAAAGTATCAAAGCTCTGATACCATGTTTTTCAAGAAGAAGAAGAAGAGAAGAAAAAAGAGAGAAGCAATGTGAGAAAAGGCTCAAAAATTGTATTAACGGCACCAACCATTCTATTACATATATTAGGGAAATCACAAAGTACAAGAGATGAAGTTACAATAGTGTCCTAGTAGTTGACTACTAGGAAATCTCTTCGTCAAGTGGTCGACTACTAGGAACAATATGTTGATAGTAGTCAACTACTAAGAATAGTATGCTGGTAGTAATCGACTACTAAGAACAATATGCTAATAGTAGTCGACTACTAAGGAACTACAAACTAGGTCTCAAAACATGAAGTGGCTAAGTGCCACAACCCAACTGGTTAGTCTTTAGACCTCCTTGATGGACCTCAACGGTTACATGTCTAGGATAGCTCAGATTTTCTTCGGGTTATCTTTAATGCCACGTCGAGTTACCATGTAACCAAGGAATTTTCCCAAGGTGACACTGAAAACACATTTGTTCGGGTTGAGTTTTAATTGATGCTTTCTCAACACCCTGAACACTTTGGCTAGGTCATCTATGTGCAAGTTAGCAGTTCTACTTTTAGCTATCATATCATTGACATAAACCACAACATTATTTCTTATTAAATTTTGAAAGATATTATTTACAAGGCGTTAGTAAGTCATGTTGGAATTCTTAAGGCCAAAAGGCATAACTTGGTAATAAGCTTGTCTCAAACAAAAGAGGTACTTTCTTGATTATCAGAGTGCATCAGGATCTAGTTATAGCTTGAAAAGGCATCCATGAAGCTTTGTAGTTTGAATCCCAAGGTGGCTTCTAATAGTCAACTTTTTGAGAAAGCGAGAGCTATCCTACGGGCATGCTTTGTTTAGATCGATGTAGTTGGTGCAATTGTGCCACTTACCATTTGCCTTCTTGGCGAGTACAACATTGGCTATTTAGTCTGAGTACTTCTGGTATAAACTCAATGTCCATGAGCTTTCCGTCTTCCTTGTTAATCCCCCTCCATTGACTTGGAGCGAAGTTACTCCTTTACTATTTAACAAGTTAATTTAGCTTGGAGGGGGTCTAAAAGAAGTGAGTTGATTTGCACATTCTTCTTTGGTTCAGCCTTACAAAGGGGTATCATGACCACTTACTCCACGGGCTGTCCCCGACTTTTGCCAATCTCATCAGTTAGATCCATGTTGATATCTAGGGATTACTTCCCTTTCAATTCTACCACATAACATTTCCTTGATTTGAGCTTATCCCTTGAACTACACTAATCCCTCACTTAGTTGGAAACTTCATGGCAAGGTAGTAGGTCGATACAACTACTCGGAGGGCATGCAAAAGTGGGTGGCCCAAAATGACTTTGTAGGTTGATGGTGATTTCACAACTAGAAATTATGTTATCACAGTTACCCTACTCAGCGTGGTCCTCGTTGTTACCGACAGGTTAATCTTCCCAAGTGGAAAGATAACGTTTCCATTAAAACTGAAAAATGGTACATCAATTGGGACAAGATGCTTCCGGTTGAGTTTCATCTATTCGAAATCTTTAAAAAACAAAATAGTAGTAGAACTTCCACTATCAATCAAAATTTGTCTTCCCTCATAGTTCGCTATCATAAATTTTACAACCATGGTGTCGTTGTGAGGTAGATGGGCGTGCTTCAAGTCTTCTTTTGTGAACGAGATTGTCTCATCTAGATTTGGTTGCTTGGGAGGTTAGGTGTTGGGGTTGGTCTATATTTCTTGGGCTGATGCTCTTCTGGATGTGTGGGTACATCTGACTACAACCGAACCTCTCGTGATTACTATAATCATCCCAACAACACCTCCCACTTCAGGTTCCTCTTCCCAGTCCTTTGGTTGTTCGGTAGGTTAGTTGTCCTTGACGAACTTCTTGAGGTAGCCATGCTGGTTGAGCTTCTCGATCTCATTCTTCAATTCTCGGCAGTACTTAGTGTCATGGCCAATAATCTGGTGGAATTTGCAATACCAGTCCTAGTTTCTCTTTGCAAGGTTGCCCTTCATGAGTGGGGGCCACTTCAAGTATTCCTAGTACTTAATCTGCATAAGTATCTCACCCCTGCTTGGTGTTGAGTGGAGTATAGGTTTGGTACCTTTTGGGTGGAGTGTGAAATCGTCTAGATGAGGTCCCTTTGCCTCAAATCTGCTTGTTGTCGTCTCCATCTCACTCATCGACTTGGTTTTTTCTTTTATTTTTTCCTTTATCCTTTATCCTTGCATGCATAGATGGATTCCTCAACGTTTATACACTTTTTTGCTTGGTTGAGGAACTCGGTCATGTCCTGGAGTGGCTTCTTCGCCAGGGAGAACAAGAAGCACAAATCTTTGAGCCCATGGGAGGTCGTTGCTATTGCTATTTTCAGATTAAGGTTGCATACCTTGAGAGCGTCCAAGTTGAATCTCTATATGTACTCCTGAAGGTTCCCCTCAGGTTGCTACTGGATGTGCATTAAATTCTTTGCAATCTTCTGGTATATGCGACTTGTTGCAAAGTGGGCCACCAACAGATTGATAAATTGGTCTAAGCTCTTTATGGAATGGGGTGCAAGCCCTGTTAGCTGCCATAATCGAGTTGCTTCCCAAAGGGTGATTGGAAAGGCCAGGCACATGCTTGCTTCTGAGGCCTTGTGAAGTAACATGAGGGCTTGGAAGCTCTCCATATGGTCTAATGGGTCAGCAGTTCCATCATAGGTCTCTAGGGTTAGTGTTTTGAAGCCCTTAGGGTGAGTCTATGAGAGTATCTTGGGCAAGAGAGGAGATTCCCTAGTTACCTTTGGAGTACTAAAGTACTAGATCGGCTAACCTCCTGATCCCTAGATGAGCTATCATGCTTGTTGCTCTGAGTTCCAAGTTAGCTTCTTATGGGAGCTCGTTGGGGACGCCTTCCATACTTGTGCCACAATGAGGTTGCTGCAGTGCACGAGTAATTTGTCCTAGTGGAAGAGTTCACCCTACTCCCTTTCTTAGGAATGTAGGTGTTGTCCCCTTGCTTCGACGTGCGGGTTCTAACAAGGCTTTTATTGGGAGTTCGAGCTGCTGGTGGTGCTAGAGGCATTGGTATCTATGCTGGGAGCTATTCCACAGCTGGAGCCGAACCAGCTACACAAGGCATTGTTTTCAAAACCAGACTGGACCGGACTGTAAAAACTGGGAACCTCCGTTTTTCTCCAAAACCGTTGATTTTGGTCAGCAAACAGCTGAACTGGCCAGTTAACCGTTCAAACGGTTTTGACCGTTTTCCAATTTTTAATTTTATTTTTTTATTTTTTTTGTCAGAATGGGTTGGCTGTTTGGGTCGAACAATTGGACCGTTCAAACCAGTAACCGGACCCCTGACCAGTTCAGTTTTAAAAACCATGACACAAGGTCCTTTAGTTGGTCCATGGTTACCCCCTATGGCAGCACAAAGGGCTCAACATGGGGAGGAAGCCTCCCTAAGGAGGATCATCTACTGGAATGATGAGTGTGCTTAGAGTTTTTTTGAGTCAACATAATAGTGAGAGCAAGGGAATGACCTTTGTGTCTAGTAAGACCCCACACATGGCACCAATTGATGCCCAGTTCCATGAATGTAGCTTAGCATTTATGTCCACTTCCATGGAGTTTCATTTAATTAGTTAGTTTCGGGCCAAGAAACAATTGGTCAATGTTCAAATACTGCTAGGGAATATCTAGGCAATCGAAATGGTCCAATGTTCAAATACTGCTAGTGAAGAAGATGTTGTTAGGTGGGTATTTAATGACTTGTTTCGAGAAATTGGTAGTCCTAATTAAGGGTTGTTCCAACTTCCAAGCCAAATTGAATCAACCCCAAGCATTACTTTTGTATCCATTGTTTGTTCATTATTTTTAGTTATATTTATTAACTTTTATCTCCAGATAAATATTATTTTATTATTTTTAAATTGAACTTAAATAGAATTTATTTTTAACAATAATTTTGTTTGAAATGCATAGGTTATGCTAAATAAAGTTAAAGTATAAGAAGCCTTAAGACCGTTGCATTTAGGAATAGCTGGTCAAAGTCCAACCCAATTATTAATTTTGGACTATGGTATTTTAGATAAACTTGTGTTATTTTTTATGGATTTTAAAATAAAAATAATTTTTATAATTAAATAATTTTTATTATTTTTATATGGAACCTAAATGCAATTTTAAATTTTGATAATATTTCTTAATTATTAATTTCACTAATATCTTATGTATATTAGTTATTGTTAGATAAATTTTCATTAATTTTTTATTTTTAATTGACTTTGTATTAATAAAATTATTGTTTGTTTATTTTATAAATTGCCTATTAATAAAATTCTAGGGAATTACGTATATTGATTAAGATTCTTGGATTGCATCCCCATTCACTGACACAAGATTTAAAGATACCTTTTCTCTTTCTAATTGAACTAGTCTATTAAATAGTTTGCAATCTGAAGAAGAATTAGCACTTTTCGGTAGAATGGATTTGCCACATTGTGGTAGAAAAGAGAACCGAGAACATAAGATCCCATTTGGCATCAATTCTGGGGATTCTCATTCTTAGAATCCTTTCAGAAAAGGATGGATTTTGAGAATTTTCACTGAGAGAATCACTAAATGTGTTTGACATTGTCATCTGATTTCTATTTCTCAAAAACAAAATCACGTTTGCAAGCAACAAGTTTCTTGAAATCAATTCTCTAGATGATTGATACACAAAACATGTCAATTTTAATAAATATAAGTTCAAATCCATGTCAAAAAGAGAGACTGAAGCTTTGAAATCTTAACTCTAATCTTCTAACACCTCACCAATGAAGAAACTTTCTCTTATGCCATTACCAAAGAAGGAAAGAATATCCAGTGAAAAAAACCTCCTTCACATTTGTTATGTCTTTGTCAAAACATATCCCATTGTTTCTTTATCATTGTCAGAGAACAAAAAATGAACCATTATCAGTGCTTGCACAGTAGATGTAAATAAGGATAGTTTAGGGATTTAAAAAACTTTAAAAATCTGAATGAGAATCTTTTTTTGAAAGTTAATTGAAGAACCCTAATGGAGGGGTATTTGTGGCAAATTGGAAGTTGAGGGGTTGTGGTCACAAATGAGAATTCAGGGGCTAATTGTCGCTAAGGTTCTTTGTAAGTTGCCTTTTTTTTTTTGCTTCGAAATTTTAGGAGAAGGCTTAGGTAATTGGAAGGGGAGAGAGATTTTTTAGGAGATGATAATTTCCTTTTAAATTAAAAAAATACAAAAGAAAATTTACAAATAGTAGGGACGACAATGGGGTGGGCTTGAGGAAGGTTTTGTAAATTTTAGACCTGCCCGCCCTCTATACCTCCCAAGTCGTATCCTCCCCAAAACCAGTATCAGGTTAGATTTTCAGAATTCAAATCCTCCATGCACATGCAGTTGCAAAACCCTCTCCAACCCTATCCTCTTTGCATTTGAAGGTGAGGTGAGTCGGGTTGACGGGTTGGGTCTAAAACCCGAATCTAATTTCCTATTATATAAGTAATAAGCAAGTAAAATAACATGAACAAACATCAAAATTTCCAATTATTTGATTAAATGTACAAAAAACATAAACTATCAATTATCCTTCACACAAATTTAAAATATTATTACATTCAACACTTAGTACATAAGTTTAGAGGGCTAAGAAGGGGAATGGAAGGGAGAGAGAGATAAATAGCAAATTGAACCGGCTGGTTAATTGTTCGAACGATTTTCACTGTTTTCCAATTTTTTAAGAACGGACTGGCTGTTCGGGTTGAATGGTTGGACTGTTCGAACCGATAACCGGACCCTTGACCAATTCGGTCACCGATTCATTTTTAAAAACCATGGGAATTTGTGCCAGGCAGGCATGGCTTGCTTGGACCGTGGGTTGGTCCGGCACGACCCATTATAGTGTGGGCAACCACATTACAACTCTAAGGAGAGGATATAGGTTCGGAGAGGTGAACCACTATAGGTCCTGTACATACTTGTCTCTTGATCCTTTTGCTCTTAGCATTCTAATGTTGCATTAGAGTAAGGGTAGGTTTCAATTATCAACATTCTATGAGCAACATTTGTTATAAACTTGAAGATATCCACAGTTTCGTATTAGCTTGGTAGGTTGTTTCGATAACAGATACAACTCGGCAACTGTATAATCTGTTTATGCTTGTTCAAATTAAAGTTGAGCGTCTTCATTAATTGCTCTTGGTGTTTCATATTTATTATGTTAAAGTTATTAAATAGACAAGTTAGATTGTAGCTGCTAGTTAATAACTTCAAAATTAAAAACTAAGTTAAGAATCTTTGTAAATTTAGTACAAACCCAATTTTTTTTTATAAAGTCAGAATGGGGGGTAGTACGTCCCCAGAAATCAGAACAAGCAATTACATTTAGAGGAATAGGGACGGAGCTGAGAGAAACATTGTTTGTGCGTGCATAGTTAGCTAGCCAGTCTGCAGTCGTGTTTCCTTCTCTGTAGATGTGATGATACTCAATCGTTTCCTCTAATGTTTCTCTTAAAGTGTAGCAATCTTCAATAATTGGGCATACTCTCTATGGAGGATTGTAGCTCTTCTTCAGACACTCGATAACAAGCTTCGAATCTCCTTCGATGATGATGTACCTGTTTGAAAAGTTGAGACTAAGATTGTGGGCTTCCCACGCCACCCATGCCACCCACGCTTCAGCAACGTTAACTGTAGTTTTACCTAGCTTGTAGGTTTTGAGATCCAGAATATGACCCAGGTGGTCCCTGGCAATACAAGCAACTGAACAATCCCCATTAATGCACGATGCATCAAAATTAATTTTAATAACTTCAAAATCAGGGCTCTTCCATCTATTAGGGATAACATCCTTCTTTCTCAAACACCCATCATCTCCCTCCTTCATCCCTTGGATCTCTAAAAATATATTATAAGCCCTTTCAATGATGATATAGGGGGACAAACTCCTATTATTGAAAATACATTCATTGCGATTCTTCCAAATTTGTTAGAGGAGGAGAACCAATTTCTCTTTGTTATAGGTGTCACCTGGATTCATACCGTTATTACTCGAGATGAAGTTCCACCATTCGCAAATATTATTGCCTAAGTCATTGAGAACCTGAAAGCAGTCTTTAGCAATATTCCATACTTGCTTAGCAATAGGGCAGCTTATAAAAATGTGGTCCGTGTAATGTGTGAAGAGTACAAATCCAATTCTCTCATTCTTGGGATAGCAACTTAGGCAGTTGGTCAACACCCTCTTCCTTGATTGTTAAAACCCTCATTTTTTTTGTTGCCATTGTTGCTACTGCCGTGAACTTGATTGTTATTATTGTATTCTGTATTATTTTGCATGTATTTGTACGGTATATATTTATGTATGTACTCCTTCCAAATTGAACCTAATTAAGGGAATACCACAATATCAAAGGATAGAGCTGTTTTGTATGTGTTAATATAGAAGTTTACAATTGTAAACACCTCATAGTGAAAATCCTAGTATTCTTATGGTAGATAAGATATTTGCAAAACAAGCCTAGTAGGGTGATACAGTATTAGTAGACGTATGGTACAAACTAGGCTTCTTATAGGTTTAAATTTATTATTGTTGTTGAGAAGATTGAACCATATTGTCTGCATTCATGATATTTTTTGGGTGGATATATGATGTTAATGGGCACATATATGGCAGAGGTGTTACCAGAGTGGGAAAGATGAGTATAGAGGAGTGATGATGCTCTGATAGCATGTTAATGATTTAAGGAAGATAAAATGCCTCAACTTTCTTTTCAACCATTACGTACGACTATATAGTTGGTTTAGATAATTTAATGTATTTTATAGATTATAAAACACAAAGTACATATGAATAACTAAAAATCCGTTTACGTAGCTAATTGATTCTGATGGATAGAGATGGATTCTACTGTTGAAAACGTGGGTGTCGGATTCAATAGCAATGACCCTCTCTAAAGAGGAGCCCTTGGTTAGGGATGCAATTCAGACCGGGTTAGGTCAGGTTGAGGTCAATTCTAGTTCAATCCAAGGTTCTGAACCTTAATCATGACTTTAACCCAATTCAACTTCTCCCATCTTCTTGAAATCTCATCAAATGTCTCAAATTCTCCTATGGTTCGTTTGATTTGAAATCAGAATTAGAATCGAAATTCTCTGGAATCAGAATCGGAATGGTTCATTCCTATACTCTGTTTGGTTCAGACAGGAATGGGAATGAGAATTGAAATCAGCAGTAATAGGATTTCATTCTCAAGGGAAGGGTAGGGAATGGTCATTCCCTCAAAAGGAGGAATGCTAATCCAGTAAGAATAGGAATGTGATTCCAATTCCACCCAACCAAACAGTTGGAATCAAAATAGCCCATTCCGATTCTGATTCCAGACCCCTATTCCTACAAACCAAACATGGCCTTAATCTTTGACTAACAGAGACCTAAACTGAACTTTTATGATCATGCTAACCAAATTTTTTATTATTCTTTACTTGTTTAATATTTTTATTAGTTTTCGTTTTAGTACAAACTTGAGAAAAGGAATGCTAAAATAGTTTGAATCTATTATAGATTATAATAGATCATTCTGTTGAAAATCTAAAATCATGAAATTATTATATTAAAATATAAACTTATGGAATAAAAATTACTAATGACATCTCGTTAATGACATCTTGCCATTAAGATTAGGGTTTAAGAGTAGTTAAAACAAATTGGCATGGTCATACATAATGGGAATATATATATATATATATATATATATACACACGAAACCCTAAACCCTTAAACCCTTTTTTTTAAAGAAAATCCATAAACCCTGAAAACTCATTAACTTTAAACCTTAAAACCTAAACTCTAATTAACCTTAAACCCTAAAATTTAAAAATAAAATGCATTTGATTGGAGGACAGGTTGGAGCCAATATTTCCTCATAATTGGTGTTCCTTAAACAAGTCAACAAATGAACAATGCCCAAATTCAGATAAGCTATATTTTGTTGCTATAATAAAGACTTCTGATCATTTATTATTTGCTATAGAAGAGGTTTTTTTACTTTTTTTAACCTATATTATTTTATATGTAAAAGTCATGTAGACTACTGATTATATCATCTCAAAAATCTATTTTGCCAGTAAGTTTCACGTTCCAACTCCCTATCAACATGATCCGCACCACACATTCCACCATGAGACTGAACCACCATATATGAGATATGCGGTGTCAGATTACATTGAAAGGGTGTTTGGATGTGTTTTGTTGGCAGGAGATATGGATTCAGCTCATAAGTCTAATGTCCAACCAGGTCCGGATCTGCTTCCTACAGAGTGCTTCTTATACTAACCTCACACAGGAGCATGTCCCGTACATTTTATTCATGGAAAATACTCCCAATAGACGGTGGGATGTGGCTGTGAAATCGGTGTGAGGAGCAGACCTCACAGATCCCAATTCTACAGTTGTAGGGCTGAATTGGGCCTATATTTCAGGCCTAGTGGTCAACATAGTCTTGGTCCAACATACAATCCCTTATATCCTACGCAAAGAAATGGCCCGGCCCAACACAGTACATCGTGAGCTGTGATTCCGCCACATGGATTGCCTTATTCTATTCCTGGCTTTCCTCCTCTCCATGTGTCGCATGAGTCCCCGAATCTAAAATACCTCGGTCTCCACAAACTAACTACACTTCCTTTAACTTTGCAACACGCATTCCAAGTGTTTGCATTAAATTCTCCCTGGTTTCCCACAGTAAGCCTTTCATGTAGTACACGTGGCAGTCACCCACTAGAGGATCTGTACTTACCATAAAAGAATATGTAAAACATTAAATAATAAATGGAATCCTCCTCGTCTATAATCAATACAATACAAATAGCCACACTGCCACAACTTCTTCCCGTCTCTCTAGTCTCTGCTCAAGGGTCAAGACTAGAGTAAACATGGCTAAACTGATCATCCCCTTGCTTCTTCTCTTCCTTCTCTTTGTCTTCTCGCCATCAAATGCTGTCTCTTATAATCTCGTCAGCTTCGGCGCCAGGCCGGACGGCAGAGCTGATGCGACAAAACCATTCCTTAGGGCATGGGCTTCAGCGTGCCAATCAGTCAGGCCTTCAACAATCCATGTGCCTCGTGGAAGGTACTTGATGAAACCAGCAGTCTTCAGAGGTCCATGCAAGAGCAGAATTCTTATAAAAATTGATGGAACAATCCTTGCTCCGAACAATTATTACGCCATTGGCAATGCAGGAAATTGGCTTTTGTTCGTTCAGGTGACCGGGTTGTCTGTCCTTGGGGGGACTCTTGATGCGCGAGGAGCTGGTTTCTGGGCTTGCAGGAATGCTGGCAGGAACTGCCCAGCCGGAGCAAGGGTGGGTTACACAACAAACCCAACTTACTACTGGCTGTTATTTCTCATTTGTTTTGTTTGGATTTGTTGTTTAAGCCAAACGAATTAATATAACAGTTAAAGGCTCTTTTGATTACTTCTTTCAAATTTATGCAGACGATAACCTTCAATTACGCGAACAACATCTTGATCAGCGGCTTAACATCGATCAACAGCCAGACTACTCATGTTGTAGTAAACAGATGCAACAACGTAATGGTGCAAAAGGTGCAGATCTTGGCGCCTGACCAGAGCCCCAATACGGACGGCATACATGTACAGTTTTCGACTGGTGTCACCATCAGAAGCTCCGGCATTAGGACCGGTGATGACTGTATCTCCATTGGTCCAGGCACCTCAAACCTGTGGATTGATCACATAGCATGCGGTCCTGGACATGGCATCAGGTATGGAGAACGATTTGCTTGATCGATCTTTGGAACAAATCAAACTGATCCACACTACTAGAAGTCTTCTGCGTTAACGTGGGCTTATTTGTGATTATTTATTGTAGCATTGGGAGCCTAGGAAAGGATCTGAGAGAATCGGGAGTACAGAATGTGACCGTGAAAAATGCTGTTTTCACCGGAACTGATAATGGTGTGAGGATAAAGACGTGGGCGAGGCCGAGCTCCGGCTACGTGAGAGGTGTTCTCTATGAAAACATTATTATGAAAGATGTGAAAAATCCGATCATTATTGATCAGAGATATTGCCCAGACAACCAAGGCTGCTCCAGACAGGTAAATTTGAAGAACTTCAGTACATTCATGTTGGATAATAAAAATGAACGGTCTTGATTGATAATCTTGGTGAGGTTTTGTCAAATTAGGTGCATTCGCTAGCTACTGGGTTGGCCCAGTTGGGTCATTTTGATTGGTCCAGTTTGATGCAGATCTGACCGAAGTTAACTCGGCCTCTGGAGTGCGGTTCTAAGAGAGAGAGAGAGAAAAGCTGATCTATGAATTTATTAAATTGAATAAGCTTTCAATTATTTTAGGCTTAAACGTTTAGAGAGGCTATGGCATTTATATCAAATGCCACAATAGGGCTAAAAAATCAGCTATACTTGGAGTAGCAAGGCTAAAACCAAATCATGGCCATCCATGTATGAATGTGGCCCCACCTTGAATTAGATGAAGTGATGTAAAGTGGGGCCACAATAATGCATCAAAGGCCATGATTTTACTGTTTTAGGTCAGTTAATACTAGTCCAGGTGGATTAATTGAAGGATTGTTTGGTAAGTCTTTTTGAAAGGTTTTTTAGAGGTTTAGTTAAAAGTCATAGTGAGATTTTACATTAAAATCTTGATAACTTGAAGATCTTTTGATTAAGGTATATTTTCTTGTGCAAAAATGAGATGAAAAATTAAAAAGCTTCATTTAGAGTTTCTCGAAAATTATCCAAAATAGATTCTATACGTCTTTTCAACACGTCTTTTGACAACTAAATCTTTTCCTAATTAAAAGAGAAAAGATAAAAACACAAACTTCCGGACTTTTAAAAAGCTAACAACCTATACGAAAAGATACACCAAACAAGGCCTGAAACTAGTTTGGTTGATACTTATATTATCTAGGCCCTGAACAAGTGTTTATTTGAGCATTATTGCAATTGGCGTTGCATTGCTACTTAAACATTTAAATGAAATGTTTAATACCATCCTAATATACTAATTCTCATACGATGGTTAAATTTAAAAATAATTTTTTTTTCTGATGATTGGTTCATTATTATACACAAATTAATATTTAAATGTAGATAGTAGATTAGTAGCATAGAACCCAAAAAAAGGATCGAGGCTTTTTTTATCACTAGAATGGTCAAAAAATTCATCTATGGGGAGTCAACAACCGATCTTGTCCCCTGCTCTGTAGTGCTGATCCAAGCTGTAAGGGGGGTGCATCTTCTCAAGTCAAGTGTCTAGTCCCTTAATTTGGCTAACATATAGGACAAGGTCAACTTTTGTCTGGGCCTAGTAAAGAAGCTACAGTAAGAAATCGTTTAAACAAGTCAAAAGAAAAAGAGGTTGCTATCAGTGGTGACTGGTGAGCCAACTGAAAACGGAAGGTGTTATAGGTAGGGGTGTCAATTGTATTGGATTTTTCTAATCCGATCCAGTTGAGTGCATTATAAGTGGACTAGGTCCAATTCAATGAAAATTTTGGATTATTTTGGATCAGTCCAATGGACCATTTAATTTGTTTAAATTCATTTTGATTTTGATTGATTTCAACCTAAACCCAGTTTATTGATATCTATATTTTTATCTTATATCAATGAATCAGATATTGGTTTAATCCAATCCAATCCAATATAAATTTATTATGGATAGACCAGGTCCAATCCAATCTAATAATTATTTTGGATTAACTTGGACTAGTCCAATATGTCTTATTGGCCTATCCAATCCATCTAAATTGATTTTGGATTGGACAGCGGGTCATTGATACACTTATAGCAGTGGACCTAGTTGGGGCTGCGCGGCCGTAAAAAATGGACAAAGAGGTGCAGTCTAATAGGACTATGTTTGAAGAGGAAGCTCTGGTGCAATTGGTGGGGTGTGAAGTGTCTGGGCTCAACGCCATTAATAAGCATGCATTTGTGGGTGTCTCTTTTGCAAGTAGAAGAGGATGGGGTGAGTGAGTTTCTAACTCTAAAGAGGTGTTGGCTTAGGAAGCTTGGTCGCAGAAGAATCAAGGTGTTTTGGAGCAAGAGGAGGATTCTATTAGGGTGAGGAATTCGGTTGCTCTACAGATAGCTTAGACTAATTGCTAAGTAGGGGTTGATT
>NW_010729096.1:7038395-7075630 GCF_000365185.1 Nelumbo nucifera | reverse complement strand
AGAATGACCAAAATACCCCTGACTCGAGCATTCTAACAGCATGTTCTCTATGGGGCTTGTGGTATTGTAGCAACTAGCAAGGTTTGTGCTTGATATGATCGATGACCAAAGACCAATGGAAGCTAGTCAGACAAACGTTGCAGGGAATGCTCTTTGTCATCTTGCTTGGTTGAGAGAAGTTAATGTTGTCTTGGAGGACAGTAGCTTTGTGTGGGGGGTTTTGGCGATAAGGTTTTTTCAGGAGGAAAGATATGGTGGGTAGGGGAGGTTTCGGGGGGCCCAAAAAAGATATGGTTGGGGGTAGACTCATGGTACAACAAGGGTAGAAGTGGAGTAGGAATGAGGCAAAACTTTTCTTTTATTTATGCAGTTAATCGTTATCGTTGGTGCTTGGTCGGATTTTGGGGAGATGTTTATTTGAATGGATGGAGAAAATTGGTTCCTTGAAACAATGAAGAGGAGAGTGGAGGCAAGGAGGGAGTTTCTCAAAGGTTGTTTAGTGGGAAGGTTTGAAACCGTAGTAGGGGTAGAGGAAGTGAAGAACTGGGCCAATCGAGTGTGGGTGCAAGTGCCTGGAGTTCAAGTTAAAAAGTTGATTCAGGGCCTCTTTTTGTTTATTTTGCCTTTGGTTTGGAAGTCAAACTAGGTGTTACAGGACGGTCCCTGAAAAATGGGGGAGAATTCCTTACTATTAGATCTGTGGGAGTAAGTGCAGGTTGTTTCTTACTAGAATCTGAAGGAGTGGAAGACAAACTAGACTCTATCTGGACTAGTGTTTTTGGGCTCCTCTAGTTCTATGGTGTTTGGGTGTTATGAAGGCATTAGGAGATCTCTGTGGGGGCTTCCTTGAGATTGATGATTCACCAGAGGCAAGGTTCAAAACTTCAATATGATACACCCCGTATTGGGTGTATTGTATATTTGTATCGTATCAGTAGCTCCCTGAAACCCCAAATAAGGGGTCTTTCAGAATCTGGCCACTTTCAAGGGGTAGGCAAGCATAAAACCGACCCCCACAACTTTGAAAAGAAAAACTAAAAACAAAGGTTATGAAGTATCGAAACGCCCAATACGCCTATCCGTGCATATCAGACATATCAATACTTTAAACCTTGACCAGAGGAGCTTTGCACTTTTGAATGGGTTAGAATAAGGGCAAAAATGGGCAGTGCTGTCCTAAAGAAAGTGGACCTTGTGGCAGGTGATGTTGTCTTCTCGATGTGGATTTGGTAGGAAAAAAGACCATGTGTTAATCTGAAGAAGCACATGCCTTCTAAGGGAGGTTTGCAGTCAGGTGCTTTGGGTGGGCTACGTTGGCCGTAATTTTCAAAGGTGAACATTGGCTAATTCTATGCGGGGAGAGTGCAACCTTGGAGGTGCCGGAAGGAAGGAAGATGGTCTGGTGGTGGCAGAGATTTCTGTACTGGAAAAGTACTGGATGGGTAGGGCTACTCCTATGGAGGTGGGGTGTTCTTTGAAGGAAACTAGTTCCAGGCTTCCAGCCATTCGATAAAATTTACATCAAACAGTTTGGAGGCGATCAGGGAGAGACAAGCAATTCAAATGTTAAATTTGGTGGCCAAAGGGGGAGAAGCACTAAATTTGCTTAAAGATTAAGAACTGCTTAAAGGAGTTGGGAGTGGGACACATTTCTTCTCCAGGTGGTGCTGGTCTGAAGGGTTTGGGGAGGTCTACTGAAGTGGGTGGTCAAGAGGAGAGGTTGGGTCGGGCCTTCTCAAGTGCTGAAAGGAAGGTCTCTTCGAGGTTGGGAGCGCAAGGTCTAGTTTGCTCTCCAAGCTCGGGTGACCCCAAATGAGTAGTGGTTTAGGGGCCCCAAGGTGAGAAATGTGGAAAGGTTGCCTGGGCCAGTGGTGTTGGATAGGCCCAATTGGTTAACTCAACCTGATGGGCTAAGGGAGCTCCCAAACTCGCAGGGAATTTTGTATGTAGTTTTGCCTTAGATAGAATGTAAGGGGTGACCAAGTTTGGTTAGGTCTGGAATATATCATGCATAAAAGGACAGACCTAACCAAACTTGGTCACCCCTTACATTCTATCTTAAGACAAAACTACATACAAATTTCATTGATAAATTCCAACCTAGACCTATTTTCCACAATTTGAAAACTTTCACCATTTTGGGATAAATCTACAATTCTTGTGATTAAGCCTTGAGACCTTTCTTACCTAACCACACACACACACACACACACACAGACATACATACATACATACATACACATATGTGTGTGTATATATATATATATAATATATATATATATATATATATATATATATATATATCTTACATCTTCTAAATTTATTGCTGGAAGGAAGAAACCTGAAAAAGAATGTTTACCCAAGTATTTGAACCTTTGAGAATCTCTATTGCAGGTTGAACAACTTTTCTCCTTAGAGAACAATGGAACAAATGTGGAGGCACGCCTGGTGAACCAGCATTTGTTCAAGGCCTTAGAAGGTTCCAGTTTCCACATCCTGGATATCACCCACATGAGTGAGTTCAGAGCAGATGCCCATCCATCAACTACAGGTGGCAAGAAACATGATGATTGCATGCATTGGTGCTTGCCAGGAATTACAGATTCTTGGAATGACTTGCTTGTGGCACATTTGAACAGCATTCATGGTGGAAGTAGGTAAAATGCTATTTCTTTTGCATCCTAGTTGATCATGTTGTTTGAAAGTAATTATTTTCTTTTGTCTTTTCTTTTACTTAGTGGGATGATTTGGAAGTTTGGAAGCACCTTTGGATCTTTCCTCAAGCTTTTGAAGCTTGATGAAATTTAAAATGGGGTGTACCAATGTGTCAAACACTGAAAAGATGATGACCTGCTAAACTGAACCATGAAAAATCCCCTGCTTAAGTGAACCCTATCACCTTTTTTGGAGTATCTAACATGGTGATCTTCCACAAGTGTCTAATTGCAATATAGGTTCAGCCTACCATTGGAAGTTGGTATATATAAGATGCTTGAAGACTGCATGGAAAAAGTTATGTGAACTGTTATCCATAGGCCAATAGCTGACCCCATATAGTTGGGATAAGGCTTAAATGACGATGATTATTTTAATTATTAGCTTTGTAGATCTTAAGATGGACTGATCAAATTCCAAGTCCCAATCATAGTTTTCAAGGTGCCAAGGCGAGGCTAGGTGGGGGGGCTTGTTGCCTTTGCCTAGGCAAATGGGATTTTTTGAATAAAAATCATGAACCCTAGGGTAATTCCCTAGGCTCCATAGCAAGTAACAACCATATTTCACTACTAATTGTCTATAATCTTCATAAAAAAAAGTATAAACTTCATTTAAAACATGGAAAATCAACATATTCATGAAAAAAGTGGGAGAAAGAAAAGAAAATTCAGAAAAATAGTTATCAAAAAAAAAAGAAGTTTCAGAAAATAGAGGGTCTAAGCTTCTACTTTTGTCCTAGGAAAAGAAGAATGGTGAAAAAAGATGAAAGAAGAAGAAAAATCAATGTGTTGATTGGACAAAATTTTGAGTTCTTCCATGCTTATTAGTTCATGTTTTGAAGTCTTCGAGGTTCAGGATAGTATACATCTTGATTAAACCCTAACAAATAAGAAAAATAATAAAAAGAAAATTAGAATATAAAAATATCCAAGAGCACCGTGTAAAAATATCTTGGCAATTGAGGCAACCCTCCATGAGCATCTTATTGCCTAGGCGTCACTTAAACATGTTAAGCTACCTTGGTATTACCTAATTGTCATAGTATATCCTAGAAGTAGTCTATTTTATATGATAGTGGATTGTTCTTGTATCATGTGGTGTTTCACTAACAGACATGCCTTTGTTGGGTTATTTGGTTTTTCATTTGATTGATACCAACATGTTTGAGTTTTATTGGATGGTCACAAGAAATTGTTGTGACTATGTGAATTCATGAAAACCAAATCACCTAGGCATGTACTCAAAGGGTGATTTGATTTATCCTTTGACTTTAGTATGTCTGGGTTTTTTTAGAGGCCACAAGAAAGTGTTGTGATTATTTGAACGCATTGCTCCACATGTTAGGCTACCTTTATATTTCTTGATATTCCTAGTGAGGTAGTGAATCCTAGAGGTAATCTCCATTTTTTCATATGATAAGCGGGTAGTTCATGTATCATTTGGGGTAACAACAATAAGCATGCACTCAATGAGTAATTTGTCTTTCATTTGATTGATAGAATGTTTACATTTTATTGGAGGGTTGCAAAAAAGTGTTGTGACCATGCAGACTAATCAAAACCAAATCACCAAGGCATGCACTCACAAGGTGATTTGGTTTTAAATTTGATTATTAGCATGTCCATGACTTCTTTAAGGGTCACAAGAAAGTGTTGTGGCTACATGAACTCATTGAAATCAATTCTCCCAGGCATGAGTGATTTGGTTTTTCTTTTGATTGATATCATGTTAGGGTATTGTGACTATGTGAACACATCACAACACATGTTAGGATACCTTGGCATTTCATGATTGACATAATAAGGTAGTATACCTTCTATTTTTCTTCCTAGGCTAGTGGGTCGTTCTTAAAACGCTTATGTTTGATTGTAGGGTTTCAAGGAAGTGTTTTGGCTATGTGAACTCATCAAAATCAAATCACCTAGGCATGCACTCATTCAGTGATTTTGTTTTTTCTTTTTCTTTTCATTTGATTGATAGCATGCTTGCATTTCATTGGAGGGTTGAATTAAAGTATTGTGGTTGTGTTAACCCATCATTCAACATGTTAGGCTACCTTGGTATTTCTAAATTGTCATAGTAAGGCAGTAAACCTTACTATGATAATTTTATTTAATGCAAGTTTTCAGTTATTGATCAAAAAAAAATAGTAAGGCGGTAAACCCTAGAGGTAACCTCTATTGTTTCATTTGTTAGCGAGTTCATTTGGGGTAGCAACAGTAGGATGCACTCACTAGATAATTTGATTTTTTGTTTTTAATAGCTTGTCTATGTCTTGTTAGAGGGCTGCAAGTAAGTATTGTGACCATGTGAACATATTGAAGCCAAATCACCCATGCAAGCACTCAGTGAGTGATTTGGTTATTCATTTGGTTGATATCATGTTGTGTTTCATTGGAGGGGCAAAAGAAAGTGTTGTGACCATGTGAACTCATTGCTCTACATGCTAAGCTATATTTTTATTTCTTGATTGTCAAAGGGAGTGGACCTTAGAGGCATAGCTTTCAAGGAATCGAGGCAAGGCTAGGTGATGAGGTTTTTTTTTTTTAATAAAACCCATCTTTCACTATTAAGTGTCGCCTATTAACTTAGGTGATGGGTTTTTGTGAATAAAAACTATGAATCTTAGAGCCTGTTTGTTTGCTCTGAAATCTGACATCTGAAAGTGCAATAATTACATTCAGAGGTATATTGGTATTGGTGAATTTTTCTTTCCTCTCTGGATGCAGAGAATGTTCTGAATTCTGAAAATTATCATATATCTATTTTGACCCCATATGAGAGTTTTTTGTTGTCTTTTTTGGGGGTATCATTGAAAAACAATAAGTTGTATGGTTGCACTTTAAGAGGTAAGAGATAAGAGGAAACGAACAACCATTTTTCTCTTAAAGTTAAAAGATTCCTCTTAAGAGATGAGAGTTAAGAGGAAACGAACAGGCCCTTAGGGTAATCCTCAAGTTCCATAGCAAGAAAGAGCCATCTTTTACTATTAATTGTCTAGAATCTCCATAATATATATATATATATATATATATATATATATACTTCATTTAAAACATAGAAAATCAACATATCCATGTAAAAAAATGGAAGAAAAAAGATTTCAGACAATAGAGCATTATCCACCACATATCTGGAACGTTGTGTCATCCCAGGTTCCCCGAGTGGCACAAGGAAATTTTTTTTATTAACACAATGTCTCTATCTAGAATTGACAAAAGACCTTGCCATCATCTCCACTGGACATGTTTGATCCACCTATTGCCACTGCCACACAATGCTATATTTGAGAATGATCTTCAATCTTCAGTTATGATGTTGCTTTCCTTCACAGATATCAAGAATAATCCTCATCTGGAAATGTCTGCTTGGTGAAAGATTTGCAAGATAAATCAGACTGTATTAGACATGACCCACTCAATGTCTTGAAGAGTTGAGTTTCTTAGTGGTGTGGAGTGACCACTCTGACCCACAAAGCAACAAGGGAGATGTGGAAATTGGAAGTCTGGAAGTTGTTTTGCATCATGATCAAACACCTACAGAGATTATCCAACATTAACTGGAAAGAGCAGAAGACAACTGCCGGTATGTTCCACTTGCTCAAAGAGGAATACGGATAATATAGCATCTATGATGTAATGCAGAGGTGGGAGTATTGAGAATACAATGGATGAGAAGGTTGGACAATGTTTGCGCTGATACACTAGCCAAACAAGAGGCCAATAGGGGTTGTTTGTACTGGGATCAATTGTAATTGTTTTGTTATAGACTTTTGCGAGAGGCTGCATCTCACGCCTCTTCTTGGGATGCTTATAATGCCTCTTAAGTTAATGAAATCTTCTTTTACTTATCAAAAGAAAAATGCAAAGGCGGGATTATTCCTGCTGCTGCTTGTACTACAACCCCAAGTTTGATTCACTATTTTTCTGTTTTGTTTTTTGATTTGTAGAAGAATTTTGTCTCTTCAAATGTTTTTGTCAATTCATTTATGGCTTCTTTTTTATTTTGGTGTATATTGTCTGACCCAGATGAGTGACCTTGCCCAATTACAAGCAGAAAGCAACGACAATGATAAACGATAACCTAGTCCTGAATCCAACTATCCATGGTTTTTTAGAACATGTATTTTAAAAGTTAAAAGTAATTAATTTAAAAAATAAAAAAGTTTTAGTTTTCTTTGTTTTAAAACCAATAAAAATCTTAGCATTCAACCATTTTCTCTTCTTGGACTATGTCTATTAATAAATGTTAAAAAATTATTACAAATTTTATTTATAAATATCAAAACAAAAGCCCAATTATGATACTGAAAAAGCATGATACCCAAAAAACAAAAACCGATGAACCAAACTCATAAAGTCGGTAGCAACTTAGTCTGTATTCAATAAAAGTTACGGGGCTATTGATTGATCGAAGTTCTATTATAAGAGTTGAATCTGCTAACCACAACACATTGCTAGCCGCATACAGCCGCGCATCAAGAACATCTATTGTAATTCAGATCTTCAATATTCCTGATGTGTGGTTTTGTGAATGTGGCTAATGTGTTGTAATCAGCAGATCTGGTCTTCTATTATTATACCATCACATTTTAGAAATTTAATATGGTGGGTTCAACCATGATACCAAAAACACATAATAACAGAAGAGCTTAATAAACTGCCAACCAGTATCATAAAGGTGGAAACCATACCAGGTGATAATCATCAAAGTTCAGAGGTTCTTGATTGGTCAAAGCACTTCCAGTATCATACCTTTCCAGCGTCATAGATTTACCCTAAAGATGTATAAATAACTATTTTAGTTACTCCATTTTCTTCAATGTTTACCAAGTGCCACCCAAAAGTGTACCCTAAAGATATATAAATAACTATTTTAGTTACTCTATTTTCTTCGATGTTTATCCTTTTTTTATCAATAACAATGAACTTTTATTAGTAAGGAATTAGATAATCAGAATTACAAAGGAGGGAGCTAAATAGTCTTTAACTCCCAACTACCTAAGGTACATTCTGACCATGAAGCAATTACAATTACAATTACAAAACAGCCCAGAACATAATATTCCTGTTTACCCCTTGTTTAGCTAAACCATCTATCAATGCATTTGTAATTCTCTTTATCCATGTATAATGTATTTTCATGTCCTTGTGAACCACTTGAATTTCTTCTTTTCATTGTTGTATCTCCAGAGCATAGAACTGTCCTCTGATAGCCAATTCACCTCAATTTTAGAATCACCTTCTATAATCAGCTTTTTAATATTTTGTTATTTGGCCCTTTGTATCCCTTCAATAGCTCTTAGAATCTCAGCCCTCAAAGAGTCTCCTACCCCAATCGGACCAAAGTACATAGCCAACAAATTTCCTGCTTCATCCCTTATTACTCCCCCTATTCCAAAAGGCTCTGAATTGCTTATGCTATTACCATCGAAATTCAATTTGGTGAACCCATGAGGTGGAGGTGTCCAGTAAAAGTTTATGTTCTTCCTGCTTGAGCCTGTTTTTGCAATCTCCTTCCAGCTCCTTATCATCTTATCAACTGAGAACACTTTAAACAATTTCAATGTTATCAACCAATGTATCATCCTGATGTGGATTGTCTCAAGGATTTCATCCATACTTCTCTCCTTATCTAAGAATATTCTTGAGTTTCTTTCCTCCCAAACAGTCCAATATATCGCAACCCTACCACATCTCCACATGATCTTGGCCATTTTGGTTGGCTAGTTGGGCATGGAAGTAAATAAGCTTTGCACATTCAAAGGAGGAGTCCATCTGCACCCAAACAAAGAAGTAAACCATTCCCAAATAACCTTAACAAACTGACAAGAAATTAGTAAATGGTATCTAGACTCACCATCAGATTTACAGAGAACACACCAGTGAGGAGATAAACAATTGTTGGGTCTTTTTCTTTGGAGTAGATCCCTTGTATTAACTCTTTCCAAAAAAGCTTCCCAACAGAAGCTCCCAACCTTTGGAGGTATAGGTCGACACCATACATCTTTGACAGGAAAAGATAATCCAACCAGAGGAGAGGGTAACAGTGCTCTAAAGAAGGAGGCACAAGTGTAATAACCCGAGGGAGTGAGTGTCCATATTCTGCTATCAGGCTTTACTGGCTCAATGAAAACTCCTTCAAGAATGGAAAGTAAGGCTAAAGTACAGGCTAACTCAGTGTCCCTGACATCTCTTCTCAGACTGAAATTCCATCCAAACCCAGAAGGTGAATTAGAAGGAACAAGAAATGAGGAAACTGGTTCATTTTTAAAGGTAGAGATAGCATAAAGGCTTAAAAATTTATCTTTCAATGAGAAGTCCCAAACCCAGACATGTTCCCAAAATTTAATGAGGTTACCCGAGTGCAAATCATACTTGATCCATGGAGAGAACAAGGGCAAAATGGCTTGAATTGCTTTCCAAGGAGAAGTTGTTGTGGCCCTAACTAGAATCCCAGAATCTCATCCATTGTCTACCAGCCCATGTATACTTCACATTATCTTAACCCACAATTTTTCTTTCTCCACCGAGAACCTCCACAACCATTTCCCTAGTAATGCTAAATTCCTAGCTCTAATGTTCCCAATCCCCAAACCTCCCTCCTTTTTGCCCCTACATACTATCTTCCACCTAACCCTATGAACCTTCTTCTCCTCCCCTGGCTCCCAAAGAAAGTCTCTCATTAGTTTATCCAGTCTACTAGCCACCTTAGCCAGAATCTTAAAAACTAACAAAAAATAAACATGGAGGTTAGCCAGAGTAAACCTTATTAAAGTGATTCTCCCTCCAAGAGACAAATAGTTTTTCTTCCAATTAGCAAGTCTCTTTTCAAATTTCTCCACAACAGGGGCCCAAAAATCACCTTTCTGAGGATTATCCCCCAAAGGTAGACCAAGGTAATTTAATGGCCAATTAGAGACTACACATTCCAGCATGTTTGCATACTCACCAATCTCCCCTTCCCCCATATTGACTCCAACTATACAACTTTTCTCAAAGTTCACCCTCAGGTTTGACATCTGCTCAACAAGTTGTATAGTGAGCTTCAAGTTCCTAATCCAATTGATATCCCCTCCTTCACAAAACAAAATTATGTCATCTGCAAATGGTAGATGTGTAAATGGTATACTATCTCTTCCAACTCTCCACCCTCTTATTAACCCCCTGGAATCTGCTTTAGAAATTAGTCCCCCCAACACTTTTGCTACCAATGTAAACAAGAAAGGGGATAAGGGGTCACCTTGTCTAGTCCCCCTCAAGGCTAGGAAATAGTCCACTGTTGTCCCATTCACCAAAATGGAATAATGGCAATCTTTAATGAAACCCATCACCCATTTACACCAGATATCTCCAAAGCCAAAGTTAATCATCACCTCCAATAAAAAAGACCAATCAACCAAGTCATACACCTTTTCCAGATCTAATTTACAGACCACACCTCTTCTCCTCGATCTCTTATAGTCCTCTAAACTCTCATTTGCTACCAGTATCTGATTTATTATTTGCCTCCCCTTCACAAACGCTTCTTTATTGCTAGATATGATAGCTGGAAGCACCTTTCTAACTCTAAGGGACAGCACCTTAGTGATGATCTTGTAAAGGCTATTTACTAGACTGATCGGCCTGTAATCATTTGGAGTATTTGCATCACTTTTCTTGGGGACCAAAGCAAGGAAGGTGGAGTTTAACCCAGGGTTGATTACTCCTCTGGTATGGAATTCATCAAATACCAACATTAAGTCCTCCATTATTATCTCCCATCAGTCCTGGTAAAAAGCCATCGTAAAACCATTTGGGCCTGGAGCCTTTGATCTATCCATTGAGAAAACCATCTCTTTTATTTCTTCCAACTCAAACTTCTTTTCCAGCCACTCCCTATCTTCTCTCTTTAGTGTTGGCCAATCCAATCCTTCCAGCCACACCCTTTTATTCAGGGGCCTTCTAAATATATGCCTAAAATGATCTGCAAATGCTTTTGCAATTTCTCTTTGACTTGTGATAGATTCCCCTTCAATCTCCAAACTTGTAGTGAAATTTCTTCTCCTTCTGCCACTTGCCAAGGCATGAAAGAACCTAGTGTTCCTATCCCCCTCTTTTAGCCACTTGCATCTTGACTTCTACCTCCAACTTATTTCCTCCTAAAGACTATAATCCTCTAACTGTTTACGCAATCTCCATCTTTGTTATCCTCTACAGTTAGGTTGCCTTTCCCTTCTTTGTTGTCCAGATCTTCGATTTCTAAGATCGCACTCTACTTTCTTTCCTCCAATCTCCCGAACTCTAATAGATTCCATTCCTTGATTCTTCCTTTTAGGTATTGGAGTTTTTCATGAAACTGCATTCCACACCACACCACTACAGGATTACTTTCAGACCACCACTCTTCTACTTTCTTAATGAACTCCGAGTGCTCTAACCACATGTTTTCAAATCTAAATGGAGCAGGACCTGCATTTCTCACCTCCTCCTTGCAAAGTACAATAGGCCAATGATCGGAGGTCACCCTCGGAAGTGCTTTAGAGTTCAGATTCCCCCCAATATTCCTCTAAATCATTTGAAAATAGGAATCTATCCAACTTAGAGAAAATTGGATTGGTTTGAAGATTGGACCATGTATAACACCTTTGTGATAATGGGATTTCCTTTAGATCAAAGGCCTCGATGAATTGGTTAAATCTCCTCATACTTGTGGTAGTTCTCTATCTTGGGTTGTTTCTTTTTTCCACAAATCTGATTACATTGAAATCACCTCCTAAGCACCACGGCCCATCCCACAGACCCCTTATGTCAGTTAGCTCTTCCCATAGTAACCTCTTTTCTCTGTAATCATTTGGCCCACACACATTGGTTATCACCCATTCAAATCCGTCTTTCACTTGCCTAAATTTGATATCCTCTCAATTCCTCTAACCCTTTAACTGCCTCCTTCCACATTGTCACAATACCCCCTATTGAGCCCCATGAAGGTAAACCCGCCCAACTTATCCCCTACCTCGCCACAAACTCTTAGCCCGTTTAATGTCAAACTCTGCTCTTTTAGTTTCCTGTAGGAGTACCACATATGGGTTTATTTTCCGGATTGCCTCCTTTATTACTGCTCTCTTCCTTGCACTACCCAGTCCCCTCACATTCCAGCTAATTGAAGGGATGGGAGATCCATCATATGGATGGCCGAACTATGCAGGGTGGCTGGGCGAAATTTCAAAATTTCTTTCTCCCATCTGGGAATCCTAATCCCTGATTTAGAAAAACTGCATTTTTCAAGTTTCATTCTAGAAACAAACTGGACCAAATCTGAAACCAAGATTAGGGAGAGGAATACCTGATACGTAGACCTATTCATGGGTCGGGTAGCCCGATGGCTCGGCCCGCACCCCGGTCAGGCTTGGTCATGTAATTAGGCCCGCGGGCCTAACCTCGGGCCTAACATAGTAAGACTGACTATGTTTCGGGCCGGGCTCGGGATTTGTCAAAAAAGCCCGGCCCGACTCAACATTATATATTTTATAAAATACATAATATGTATTTTATATGTTTTATAAAATACATAATATTTATTTTATATATTATATAAAATATATAAATAATATAATATTTATTGAAATATATATTTATAATTTAATATATACATTTTTTATTTTTCTTTTTATAATCTCTCTCTCTCTCTCTCTCTCTCTCTCTCTCTATCTATCTATCTATCTATCTATCTCTATTCAGCCGCTTTAGCAATAGTAACAGCATGGGCTAAATTTCGGGCTCGGGCCCAGGCCCAGGCTTTGGGCTTGGGCCCAAGTTGTAGGCCCGATGGTCGGCCCGGGCTCGGGCCTTAGAAAAATTTGTTAATACAGAATGAAAGCCCAGCTTGAGCCCGGCCTGGCCTAGCCCATGAACAGGTCTACTGATACGGAATCCATGCAAAAATCTCCTCCCAACGTAGGTGTTCACGCCCAAAGAGGGTACCAGATCCTTCCTCCACTGAACATGGCACAACTTAGGGTGAAACAGGATTAGCAAGGGGATTCTTCAGCAAGAATTGTGTAGGGATGTGAGCACAGCTTCAAGATTGTTTCTTCCACCAAGAAACAATATCAAGATCCAATCTTGATCACTCCAAGAGGTGGAGATCAAATAGGATAGGGCGGTAAAAGCAAAGAGAGAACTGAATGTAGAAAAGTCAGTCAAACTGTGTGTCTTATTCTAGTTCACCCTCCTCCTTTATATATACCTTAAAGAGTTAATCTCCTAATCTGATTAGGAGTTTCTTGATCCAAATCTTTATTGGGATCCGGACTCTTTAAGTGATAAGGCTTATCCCTTATCTTATCTGCAGATCAGGATCATGGTTGGTTCACGAGCTTCGTAATCTCCTGTGACTTGGTTGACTACGAGCTGGGAATCACTACAGATGACGATATGCTTGGCTCTTACTTCTCTGGATAAAGCTAGCCCGGCTATCAACGCTTCGTACTCCGCTTCATTGTTGGAAGCTGCGAACTCGAAGCGTAGTGCGTACTCCAATTTTGTGCCACTTGGGCCATGCAGAACTATTCCGGCTCCGTTGCCCTGCTAGTTAGAGGAGCCATCTACGTGAAGGATCCAGGGCTCCTCATCCCAGTTCGCGCTTGGCCTAACTAGAAGAGATGCCGCACTAGCTGCTACCTCACGGGGCTCGGACTCAACCAGCTTGGGAGCTCTGGGCTTGCCCGAACTGGGGGCCTCGTGCTCAACCGGCCTGGGGACTTTGGAGCTGAAAGTGCACTCTGCAATGAAATCTGCTAAAAGTGCACTTCAGGCCTTAATAGCAGTTCGCGGCTTGTATTGGAGGTCGTACTCGCTGAGCTCAACGGCCCACTTCGTCAGTCGACCAGAGACCTCGGGCTTAACTAAGACTTGCCTCAGAGGTTTGTTGGTGAGGACGATAACAGTATGAGCTTGAAAGTACGGGCGGAGATTTCGAGCTGTGATGACTAGTGCGTAGGTTAGCTTCTCTATCTCTGGGTATCTCGTCTCTGCTCCCTGCAATACTTTACTAACATAGTAGATGGGTCGTTGGACCCGATCTACTTCCTTTATCAGTACCGAGCTTACACTTCGTCACTTGCCGAGAGGTACAACTCTAAAACATCGCCCTCTTCGGGCCGGGTTAAGATTGGTACACTAGTGAGGTATTTCTTGAGCTCGTCAAACACGAGCTAGCAGTCTTGGGTCCACTCAAACCCTTTGCTTTTAATTGCCTTAAAGAAAGGCAGACAGTGGTCTGCCAATTTGGACATAAAGCGGCTCAAGGTGGCTATGCGGCCATTCAACCTCTGAACCTTCTTCAATTTCCAGGGTGGTCTCATATCTAGGGTGGCCTTAATTTTATCCGGGTTGGCTTCAATGCCGCGCCGGTTGACGATGTACCCTAGGAATTTACCCGAGGTAACATCAAAGACACACTTGTTTGAATTTAACTTCATGTTAAATTGTCGTAGAATTTGAAAGATAGAATGTAAGTCTTGTATTAATTCATGTGAGAATTGGGTTTTGACGACCATGTCGTCTACATAACAATACATACCAAACTCTGTTATGAAGGCAGTCTTTTCTTCGTCCGCCGGGTCCATCCTGATCTGGGGCTAGGTTGTGTTTCTTTTGTCTAACGGGCCTAACTACAGGACCAGTATTGAGTTTGTGAGTTATGAGATTAGGGTCTATGCCAGGCATCTCTGTCACGAACCATGCAAAAACATCTAAGTTTTGAAGTAGGAAACTTACTAGTTCTGATCGTAGGGGTTCTTGGACTGAAACACCGATCTGAAGTTTCCGAGCTGGGTCTTCTGTTGAGGTTGGAATAGCAATTGTTTCTTCCATGGGTGCAGCTCGTTCTTCGTCTTGCTCTATAGTTCACTCCAGTTCGAGGTTTTCGGCTACCATGGTCTTTCCCTTGAGGGCGGCGACATAGCACTTGCGAGACTCAAGTTGGTCGCCCCACGCTACCCCCACTCCGAAGTCTGTAGGGAACTTCATCGCCAAATAATAAGTGGAGACCACCGCCCATAGGGCATGGGTGATCGGCCGGCCTATTATGGCGTTGTAGGGGAGGGGGTCGCGACCACTAAGAAGTCATGGTTGAGTCTTACTACGTTGGGCCATGTGTCGACTTCCATTGGTATTGTTATTTTCCCCAAGGGCCTAACTTCTTCTCCGCTGAAGCCTACCAAGGGAGTATTCGCGGGCCTCAAGTTACTTCCCTGCAGCTGAAGCTGGTCGAACGTGACTTTGAAGAGGATATCCGCCGAGCTACCTGAATTAACGAGGACACGCCTGACCTCGAAATCATTGATCTTTACTTTTATGACGAGCGCATCATCGTGGGGGTAGTGGACCCCGTGCGCATCGTCCTCCATGAAGAAGATCGGCTCCTCTGTCTTTGGCCATTTCGGAGGATTATGTTCTTCTCTGGTAGCTTCGCGAACTGATGTTCGAGCTGCCGCCGAGGTACAACCCGCAACGATCGAGCCTCCAACTATCATGTGAATGGTGCCCTGAACTGGCCTCTCTTCTGGGGGCTGCCTCTGTGACTGCTCTGCCGGCCTGCTGCTGGACTCGGGAGCATCCTTACCGTGCTTCCCTTGCCAACCTGCTTTATTATTATTATTATTATTATTATTATTATTATTATTATTATTATTATTATTATTATTATTATTATTATTATTATTATTATTACTATTACTTTGTACAAAATTCCTTAGATATCCACGACGAATGATTTCCTCTATCTCGTCGCAGAGATTCTTACAGTTCTCAGTACTATGACCGTGGTCTCTATGAAATCTGCAATATAAATTTTTATTTCTTTCATTAGGATTCCCCCTCAGGTGGGGTGGCCACTTCACGTACGGGGCATCCTTGATTGCCATCAGGATTTCGGCCTGCTTAGCATTCAATGGGGTGTAGTCAGTTCGGTCCGCTACAGGGGCTTGGAATGGCTGACTCGGCTTTGCCCCCCGAGCTAAATCCTTCTTCTTTCAGCTGTCTCCTTGGCTGGAAAGTTCCCCTTTTCTCTTTCTCTTTTCGGGCGCACTCTCGCCCTTCTGGTTGATCTCCTCTTCCGTGGCTATGAACCTGTCTGCGAGCTTGAGGAATTCAGTTATGGTCGCCGGTTGGTTGACAACCATGTGCCACTTGAATTCCTTGTGCGTCACGCCCTTCTTGGCTGCTGCAAGGCGCACTACAGGGTCTAGGCACGGTATCTGCATGCATGCATCGTTGAACCGCTTGATGTAGCCTCGGATGGACTCTCTTGCATTTTTTAAAATATTTTCCTTAATTAGTTTGTGTGTCTCTTGATTTCCCACCTACGCCTTTCCAGTTTCCTCCTTAGACCGCTGCTGGTCAACCTCCATTCCCTCCAACCCATGGTTGCCACCTGTGAACCATCCCGCCACGTCACCTTCATCTTCTTCCATCGTGCTTCGCCCCTAGAGCTCCACTTCCTTCTCTAAAACCAGTCAGATCTTATACCAGACTTCATCAACCAACATTTTGACTACCCTTGGGACTGATTCTGGTTCCACCCCCTTAACCCTAACCTCCACAGCTCGAAAATTTTCCATATTGATTTCCTCCACCACCCCACCCAACATCTTTACTATATTGTCCAGGTTAGATTCATTCCAGAGGTGAAATGGGAGTCCAACCATTTTTAGTGTGAAGCTCCCTCTGGGAGGCACCAACTCATTACACATAGGTTTCTATTTTTGTACGTATATCAACCCATCTTCCCATTCAAAAGCTGTGAAAACTCTATTTTTTCGGTCTTCAATTTCTAAGACTGCATTCCGGTTTGAAAATGGCTTTAAGGATACCTTCACATCTAGCTTCAGATTGTTCACCATGAAGGGATGGGAGATCCATCATATGGATGGCCAAACCTTGCAGGAAGGTTGGGCAAAATTTCAAAAAATTTCTTTTCTCCCATCCAGGAATCACATTCCCTAATTTAGAAAGTTGCATTTTCAACATTTGTTCTTGAATCCAAAACGGACCAAATATGAAACCAATAGGAAGTGAGGGATATACTTGATATGAAGTAGCAGTAACTCCCAATGCAGGTAGGTGTTCACGCCCAAAGATAAAACCAAAACCCGCTTTCATTGTAGATGACAGAGTGTGTAGTGAAGCAGGATCAGCAACATGGTTCTTTACCAAGAACCTGAATTCTTCAGCAAGAATTAAGCAAGGGCTGGTGAGCATGACTTCATATTGCCTCTTCTACCAATAAGCAATATCAAGAACTCTTCTTGATCAGATCCACAAATGGAGATTGAACTAGGTAGGGGCGACAATAACTAGGGAAGAATTCTGCAGTTTACTGTTGTGTGTAATCTAAAGAATTCGCCCCCTATTTATAGACTTCTCTAGATCAGCCTCGTAATCTAATTATGAGAGAGTTTCCTAATCCAAATCATATATTTGGATCTAGACTCTTAAATGGATAAGACTTATCTTATCCTTAAGCTAATCCTAATCAGTTTAAAACTAAATTAACCCCCTTTTAATTAACTAAATTAAGCCTAGTTCGAATTGGACCTTAAGCCCATTAAGCTTATTTTCTCACTTACTCTTTAACCTGCTGCCCAGTTGGCTCTCTTTGTATGGCATGGGATCCTAATATTGATCTACACATCAGCCACATGGGTTCAGCCTAGCCTCTGTTACAAGGCCTGGCCGAATTCACTATAAAAGACAGTGAACCCTTGAGTCCATCACCATGTGCTCTTAATGGGCCCAACATTTACCCTAAAAGGTTCTTGGATCCAGCCACCTTATAAAACCCAAGAACTGTGGGCAGATGCAAGATTAGCCCATCAGGTATTACCCTCAATGGTCTTACACTTAACCTCTCAGCCCATAATGATCAAACACTACCCAACAAGAGAGGACCTCTCCCTCGGCTGCAAGGTACAGTGTTGTACTCTCTACTCACATGGATCTCGGGAATTAAAACATTTTGCAAACATTATATATATATATATATATATATATATATATATATTAAAACCTAAACTACTAGCAATTTAGGTTTCCATCAGAGATAGTGCCTTCCCCGATCATTCACTTTGTCCGACAAAGGGGATGATCCTGTCACTATGATCATTCACTCAAGTGAATTCTCAGACTGTCCCAACATACCCAAGTTTTAACCCCCTCTAAGGATCTCACTAATTGGCATATCAAAGACAGCCCAATCTGACACCCAGTGCAGTACCATAATCGAGTCTAAGGGTCAGTTGTAACATTTCAGTTTTGCCCATCTATCTCCAAAGTCCAGGACAATACTGGAATTTGGTCTGGTTCAGGGTTTCAAGAAAAATCACACTACATGTACCTCAGGTCTCACCCTGGTAGCTGAGACAAGCCACCCCAACCAACTTGGCGGTACATTAGTGTCAGCCTTGGCAGGATAAATCTCCCCAAATCTATCCAACGGATGTGAAGTTTCTAAACTAACATGAGTCTCATAAGTATTCAGTTTAAGGGTATTACACAGAAACACACCACAATGACATGAATCAATTATGTACTTTATTCATCGACAATAAATGTCAAAAGATACATCAATCTTCTGATTGGAACTAAGGGCATAAGTGTCTAGTTAAAGGGTATTACACAGAAACACACCACAATAACATGAATCAATTATGTACTTTATTCATTTACAATAAATGTCAAAAGATACATCAATCTGATTGGAGCTAAGGGCATAACTGTGTAACACACCACAGCTTCCAACACCTTCCTCCAATCCTGTACATTATTGCTGGTTGTAATCACCATCTTCTTCTCCCACTCATCCTTCTCAGCCTTAAACCAGACTTTCAAACCCTTGCCTAAGAATGCTACTACCTTTCCGTAGCTGAAGGAGTCCTATTTCAGTGCCTGACTCGAGGTCTTATGCATACTCTCATCTTTGCTCTGTTCTTGTTTGTGTTTCATTTGCAGATGGTTATCGATCATAGCCAAGTACTTTTGTAACTCAGCCGCGAAATTTATCAAACCTCGTGTATTCTTCCCTTCCGGTAAGCAGACCATTTGTTTCCGGTCCCCAAAATACTCGATGATGGTAATGAACCATCCTTTCCTATTGCATCTTAGTTCCACTACAAATTTCTTCCTTTCCAATTCCAATAGATTTCTCCACCCTACATTTTTTACGGATTGGAGTACTCCATCGATGAAACCTTTCAGCCAGGGGAATGCTTCCTCCAGTTGAATTATCGTCGCCCTCCTACCTTCTCTTACCTTTAAGAGATTTCTACCTCTTGCCTTTCCGCTTTCCAGGAGAAGTTTCTTCACTTCAATGTCCAGTACTGACTTCCACCTACTCGCCACCTAAAACTGTGTCGCTTCCTCTTCCCATCCTCTCACTCACCTCTAATGAAGGACCTTTCTCACTCTCTTCCTGAAACTTTGCTTTCAGGAAGATATCCCCTATAGGGATTACAAGATTATCACATCAAATAGTGTAACCTTCTTTAATAATGTAATTTTCTTCAATGTTTATCAAGTGCCACCCACAAGTTCACATTTAACGTAAACTATTAAAAGCAGCATTCAATGCTGCCTGCACTTGAGTTGGGGGTTTTATGGGTTTGGGGGATGGGTGTAGCCCCTTGGAGGAAAAAAAATAAAATGTATTGCACCATATCGGTGGGTATCATAGGATGCGTATAGGTTTTGTAATCAACAGATAAATGAAATGCTAGAAATTAGATTAATAAGTAATA
Organism: Nelumbo nucifera; assembly: GCF_000365185.1. Next base: position 7,056,138 of record NW_010729096.1, on the reverse strand, counting down.
ACCTTCCTAAAATTGCCATGGCTCAGTTCTTGAAACTTCAATTTTTTTTAACCAAGACCATTGCGCATGGCCACGTTGAACCTCGACGAAAAGTATTTATCCTTGTGCGTGTAGACTTACTCATGATCATCTAAAATTAATACTTAATGTTATATTTTTTAAATTTATTTCAATTTTCTTAATGTTTCCCAGGTATCCATGCGCATTCAAAACATAACGAGAATTGTGATACATGTCATAAAATTGCTTTCTGTTACTTGGTTATAACTTGAGACTTGCCTGAATCACAGGAAATGAGGTTATAAACTACACAACGCTTGGGGGAGATTGAATTCAACATGAAAGAAAAATATTGGGTAATAATACTGCATTAAATGTCAAGTGACCCATGTTCCTTTTTTTCCCGTAGTCGGCCTCCTCGTGATTTCCAAATTCAAAGTTGCAAGCAATTCATTATCATACTCATACTGGAGAAAACAAAAGAAGCACAAAACACCTGACTTGTAATGAATAGACAAATGATCCCTTTACCCACAATATTAATTCCCATGTAACGGCATAAACCATGACCACTACTACAGTGAATGGCATAGATAGCATCATGACAACCCGTCACCAATGTCGTTGAGTTTGTTTTCACATTTCTTCCTACTTTCTGTTAGTAGTAGGTAAACTATGAGCAGACAGGGCAACCATATCAGCAGCAGAATTGAGTTGATAATAATTAGGGTTAGGGGAGAATGAAAAAGGGAAGGGAAAAAAGGAAAAAAAAAATGAATCCCCTCAAGTTACAGACCTCTACAGCCTTTTATCCTAATAAAGACCAGGCTCTCGAACCTGAGGCCCATCCAATCAAAGATTCCAAAATAAATGAGACCATCCATCGCCCACGAACAACAGTGAGGCATGCACAGAAAAAGGCCAGGACGAGTAATGAATGACACCATAGATTGTAGGTTCTCCAATTAACACCAGGGCACTCCTATTATGAAATTCTTACACGGTACTTCCAGCTAACCAAGCAACAGCCTGAACACGTCACTCAAGGAAACAATACCTTCTACACGTTTGCTGCCAGCCTCGACAATTACAAGCCGCCTCACTCCTGAACCCACAAATAATTTGGGGGTTGAAGATTCCAATAAAGAGCCAGTCATGAACAATTAACACTTGGGAAATAATAGAAAAAAAAGTATGAAAAAGGTTCACCTGGATTTGACAACCGTTCCATCACTTTATGCAGAGGATCAGTACGCAGACACATTTGACATCTCTGGCCGTTGAAGAAGCCATAAGGAGAATTTCCATCTTGTCCCAGTTGCAGCGCCTACAATAAACAAGGGCAAGAAAGGAATCGAGTTCTCAGATACATGGTTAATTGTTTATATCTATTCCTTGTTATTAGGACTAAACTTCAATTTCTTCATCTCACCAAAGAAACAAGTATTCTGAAATTAGACAATTCAGAATATCTAAAACAATGTGAACACCAACCAGAGGCAACTAAGCTGTAAATAGTTCATAGTACACAGCTAATTTCGTAGTTCAGACCATGATTCCCATGATCCTAGTAATTTGGCTCCTTAGAGGTCCAATAACCTTTGATATTTGGAATGCATTAAGACAATATAGTTTTTACCCACCAAAAGCATACGAGACTAAAGAAAAAACAAATATCTAGAATGACATCCAACATTTTTCTTCTATTTGAATGCAACAACAAAAAGAATGGATGCCATCGAACACAATATAATAGCAGTCAGGGATGCTACCCTTTTTTGATAATAAAAATTAAAACAAATCATTAATGAAAGAAAGATATTGCAGCAGAGAACACCCTGTGATCAGACCTGTAAAAAACACAAAATAAATGGAGAAAAATCCTAGGAGAATCCCAGGACAAAGAGAAATAGAAGAGAAGAAGATTGAAAAGGAAATAGGGCTGAAGACAGAAGAATTTGAGAGTCTCAACTGCAACCCATTTTATTATTTATGTTAATGAATATTCATAATTACATTATTACCCTTGATTAAGTGAGCTAAGAAAGAAACAATGAGAAACATAAATGAATAGAAAAAGACTAAAAGGACCCTGCAATAAACACTATAATTTAACATACCCCAACTATCGATCTCAAAACATCCCAAATACTTGATCAGGAACAATATAACCATGAAAGGCTGACAAATATCAGCACGGGATCATTGGATTTCTAAGCTGAGCATGCTCTCTCTGTTCAGAGAATAAGCTAGGCACATTTTGGCATGGATAAGGGCCTGACAGCACCAGAAAAGCTTCTACCGGTCCAAGTTTCCCGAGATAAGCATAAAAGGATTTAATCATCAATATAATAGTGGCATCATCTTCTTACTGCCATAATGTAAAGCCCAAATAATAAGTTTGATCTTGCTAAGGATAGGGATGGACTGGACCTTTTTGACTCTTAAGTTAAGTTTTGACAGTGAAAATGGTTGATGGTCAGCAAAGAAAGCTTCTCATATCAACATGATAGAAGATACTGTGGTCTTCAACTCCATGTTACCAATTGGGAAGACCATCCTCTAGAGGTTCTCTTTTGAAACTAAATTAGACTACTACAGAACCAGGAGAGGAAGATGAGAAGGTTTGGACACCAAACTTTCGCAAAACTTTCACTAGTAAATCATTCTACACTTGTCTAATCTATGATGACATGGATTCATTCCCTTAAAAGTTGAGATTGGCACCTAATATCCCCTCTAAATTTACATGCTTCATGTTCTTTATATGGATGGTATAAATAAACCACCAAATCTAAAGAAAACTGACACATCAAAGCACACATGTACAGTGAGAATCTCTACATTTTAGAGTTACAGATAAACTCCTGACCCTGGAATTCCCCAAATGAATCCGTGTACATGCTTAGACCTGTTCATGGGCCGGGTAGCCAGACAGCCCAGCCTGGCCCGGCCTGCACCCCGGCCGGGCTTGGTCATATAATAAGGCCCGCGGGCCTGACCTCGGGCCTAACACAGTAAGCCCAACTGTGTTCCGGGCCGGGCTCAGGATTTGTCAAAAAAGCCCAGCCCGAGCCCAACTTAGTATTATATATTTTATAAAATATATAATATGTATTTTATATATTATATAAAATATATAAATAATATAATATTTATTAAAATATATATTTATAATTTAATATATATATATTTTTATTCTTTTCTTTATAATTTCAATCTCTCTCTCTATTCAGCCGCTTCAACATTAATAATAGTAATAGAATAGGCTAAATTTCGGGCCCAGGCCCAGGCTCGGGCTTTGAGCTTTTTATGAGGGCCAGGCTCGGGCTCGGGCCTTAGAAAAATTTGTTAATACACAGTAAAAGCCCGGCCCGAGACCGGCCCGGCCCATGAACAGGTCTACTCATGCTATAGCTAAGCTGTCAGCTAGGGTGTTAGCCGATCTAGGGATCCACCTGAATGAGCAGTTCAGGCTGATTCCAATGGATTTGCCTTCCCTAACCAAAGCTCTAAGCCAACCATGTAGTGCTTCTTGGTTCCCTGATTCCAAAAAAGTACCTAATTATTTCCTCCACTTTCTCAGGGTCCGTTTGGTTCACAGTCGGAATTGGAATGGTCTATTCCCATAGTCTGTTTGGTTCAGACAGGAATGGGAATGAAAATTAAAATCAGCAGGAATGGGATTTCATTCCCAAGGGAGGGGCAGGGAATGACCATTCCCTCAAATGGGGGAATGCCACTCCAGCAGGAATGGGAATGGGAATGGGATTCCGATTCTGCACAAGCAAACAGTTGGAACCGAAATAGTCCATTCCGATTCCGATTGCATACCCCTATTCCTGCAAACCAAACGGGTCCTCAATCATTTTAATTGGGTCACTTAACCAGGAAAAATGTGGAACAGGAGATGCAACAATATGGATTTCACAAAGGAAATTCAGTTCTTTTTACATGCAAATAGCATCTAAGAGAACCTCTACATCACCACATTCCAGAAAACCATAGACCTAATGGCTGCAACCAAGGGGGATCCTTGGATGCTTAAGGAGCCAGTGCAAGGTCACACAGCACATGGAAGTAGCATCTCATAAATTTAACATTGTCTGAAGAATGCCCTTCCTCTCGTAGGCATGTAAAAAAGTCCGAGTCTAGATTCATAACCCTATAAAATGACTGCAATTGGCATGGCACAAGAAAATTATAATCTTCTTTTATGATTGATGACAATACTCCTTCACAATCTACCCACTTTCAAGATGAATCAAAGCAATTAAGATGGAGTAGACTGTAAGGTATTCCAAATACCTGATGGATAGTCATTTCATCAAGCTGGATCTGTGCATAAGCTCTATCTTTGGCCAAAGCAGTTATATCACTGTAAAGGAAATAAAGAAATATCGATTAATACAGAAGAATAGCTGAAGACTGAATCTAGAGCTTAGGCACAAAAGAAAAAGCAACATCTTATAAGTAGGAAAGAGAGATTACCTTCGAGAATATATATCTAGTAGTGAGTCATTATCATCAACTATTGGTATTGAACTAACTTGAGCTGCAAAGAGAAAAATACAGTGACATAAGAAAAGCAGAAACAGAAAAACTATGATAAGACACCCTGCTAAACAGTGATTTAAAAGGCGTGCCTAGGCGCACAGGCAAGGCACATTTTAGGGTAGGTGCCTCGCCCATGTCCTAGCTCCTAGGCGCAGCACGTTCAAAAGGCACACGCCTGGTACGCCTAGGTGTGTGCCTGATGCACCTTAGCCTAGGCGTGCCCCTTTTGAAAATTTTACGCTTTTTTGCTATTTCTGAACCTAGCCATTGGGCCAAGGGCTCCACCCCAGACCCCTGTGCCACGCACCAAAGCTCCAAGAACCCCCTATTTGCTAATGTTGTTCATTCATTCATCCAACTAAAATATCTTCTTAAAAAGCAATTAAAATCATAAAATCATTAATTTTTGTTTGAGAACTAAGAATTTAAGACCTTAACATGGACTTGTTTGGGCTTGCCTCAAAGGGCATGGCACAATGGTGGCTCATAGAATCAGGAATGTAATATGTTTTACATCACATTAGCTACTTGAAGTAATGCAATTGAAAGAAAAAAAAAAAAAAAGAATTTAAGACCTTAACATGGACTTGTTTGGGCTTGCCTTGAGCGGCATGGCACAATGGTGGCTCATAGAATCAGGAATGTAATATGTTTTACATCACATTAGCTACTTGAAGTAATGCAATTGAGGGAAAAAAAAAAGAGATTGTGGGCTTTACATAATTGAAAATGTTGTATGTGTTTGATTTTATTTTTAAATTTTCATTTGAATATGCTTTACATGTTATGTTTATGTATTTTAATTTTTGGTAATAGGTTTTTTAAAACATTAATTTTAAAATTTAAGTTATATTTCTTATTAATATTATGTTTAATATTCTTTTGCTTTTTTTGGCATTTTTTTGCTTCATAGGTTACTGACAACAAATATTACTAGAATCGGCATGTTCCCCCCAATAGTATTATAACAAAAGTTGGCAACAATATTTTAGGTTTTTGGTATCAATGTTATTGGCCACCTAATGGATACGATCATCACTTTGAGCCAGCTTGAAATTCTTTCAAAGTTCAAACATGAAGTTAAGTCTTAGTCTTCTATTGTATGATGCATTATTTGGTTGGTTTATTAGAATCGTTTGCACTTTCTATGAATTTAAATTTGCTTGAACTCACTCTATCATGTAGTTTTGATTATTTAGAACAAGATGATAATTTAGAAGGGTCTACCTATGCATCGTTTTTTTATCATTAGAAAGAAATTTATTTAGGCAAACGTCAAGATTAGAACAGGGTGGGAGTAATTTTCCACCCCAAGCAACAGCAGTTTACAATTTTTCCCAAAACATTTATTGTCTAATAGACCCTTGTTTAGCTAGTGTATCTACCACTCCATTTGTTGTTCTCAGACAGTTGAAAGAAACATTTAGTCCCCTTTAATGTTTTGAATCCCCCAAAACATATGTCTAAAGACCCAAGGGATTTGGGTGCTGCATCTTTTGTCCAAAAAATGACCACCTAAGAATCCCCTTCCACCTCTAGATTGTGGAATCCAAATTGCTTAGCAAACTTTAATCCATGTACTAAGCTGAGCACTTATACTGTCAGTGTGTCACCATACCCTGTAGATCCTGAGTACAAAGCTAGCACATTTCCTTATGGATCTCAAAAGACGCCTCCTAGCCCAGCCACACCAAGATTACTTATAAAACTTTACATCAAAGTTAAATAAAATTGGTAGTCGGGAGTTTCCAGTCCATAACTAGTCTTTCCTTTTCTTGAGTGAGCAGCTTTTATATAATTGGTAGTCGGGAGTGTGCAGCTTCTATTTTAATTATGTCAATGATTTCAGCCTCAGGCCTACTCCTTTCATTTAAAATTCTCCCATCTCTTTCTTCCAAAATAGTCCATATCACAGCCGCCCTCATTGCTTCCCATAGTAATATTCAAGAAAATTGGATAAAAGAGACCCACCACATCCTGAGGAGGATTCCTCACACCCAAAGAATGAACAAAGACACTCCCAAATAAAAAGCACAAAAGGACAGGATATAAAAATATGGGTAATAGTTTCACCATTGTCTTTCCAAAGGGTACACATGTGAGGGTAGGGTAAAGGCACTTGTTTGGCCTTCTTTTCTACAGCACATCATAGGTGTTAATCTTTCCAAGGAAGACCTCCCAACAAAGGGCCTAAATTTTAGGAGGGATAGGCTTGCTCCAAATTTCTTTCACTGGAAAGTTAACCCCCAATGTATTAGGCTGTATTAAAAAGTTGACTAAATATGGGTAAAAGAGCCAACCGGAGAAATTGAACACACCCTACTGTCCTCCACACTTTGATCCAAAAAAAAAACATTGAATCAAGTCTGACCAAAAGAAGGATGAGGGATTCACATTCAACTTCCCCAAGACCTCTTCTAAATCCAAACTCCCAATTTAAACCTGAAGCAAAGAAAGCCACAAACTTAGATATGGATTCAGATGTAGTTGGAAAGTGCATAAATCATAGGAAATTGGATTTTTTTGATAATTGAAAAAATATTAATTCAATAATCAAAAGATAGGACTGTTACAAGCATCCCATAGTAAGGCACGAGATGCAGTCTTACTCTAAAACAAAGGCTAAAAATACATCCATTAAGAAACAAAGAAAAGTCTATTACACCAGAACAGAGGTCTTCTCACCCATTGGCATCTCACATTCATAGGTCTTGTTAGCCAACTGCCTTTCTTTGTAATATCACTAGAAACCCAAGCAGCCAAGTCCGGAGCCAACAACCATCGAATAACCACCTTAGAGTCACCTTCAATTATTAGATTTTCCAGAGTAAGTTGACTAGCTAGTCAAACCCCTTGTAAGACTGCCATTAATTCAGCCCTTTTAAAGGTGCCTCTACCCACAAGTCACGAGAACAAAACTAAGATATTGCCATCCTTATCTCTTAGAACCCCTCCAATACCAAACAAACTAGGGTTACCTTGATTATTTCATCAAAGTTTAATTTGATAAAACCTTCAGGCAGATGAGACCAATCTATAATGATACTCCTCTTGCAAGAGGAGCTACTAAACACTTCTGTCCAACTTCTCCACAACTCATCAAAGGAGTAGGACTGAAAAGAAGTTGTAGTCTATAACCAGTGTATTGTCCTAGTCAAACTACAATCCTTAACCTTTGTCAAAGTTCTTTCCTTATCATGAAAAATCCTTGCATTCCTTTCCTCCCAAAGTGTCCACAAAGAAGCTGATCTAATGCATTTCTACCATTACCCTCCCTCTTTTTGTACGCCAAGCAAAAGTTGAGGACTCGAGCAATAGTCTGGCTTCTAATGACAGATTCCACCTACACCCAAAAAGATAAAAATCCCAATTCCAAATAGCCACAGCAAAGGAGCAGGAAATTAGTAAATAATAGTAGTCTTCACCAGTTGATTTGCAAAGAACACACTAGATCAGAGACAAACACATAAAAAGTCCCTTCCTCTACACATTATCTAAAGTATTAATTTTCCCATGAAAAACTCCCCAACAAAAAACAGAAACCTTAGGGGGATAGGCCTATGCCAAACTTCATTTACTGGAAAACCCAAGGAGGTTGGGTTAGAACAAAGGGACTTGATGAAGGAAGCAACTGAAAACGAACCGTTCGGAGAGGGAGACCAAACTCTTCCATCTGATTTGGAAGATTCTAGACAAACATCACCAAGAGTAAGTAGAAGATCTAAAACACTAACAAGCTCATCATCTTTTAATCCTCTCTGGAATAGAGACAGTTTCTTTTTTTGTAAAGAGAAATAAAGTATAGGGAGGGAAAACGATCCTTTAGAGCTCAACTGCCCACCCAAACATCATCCTAAAACAATACTAAACTTCCAAAGCAAACACCAGACCTTATGAAGTTGTGAAACTAAGGATAATAGCAATAGTTTTCCAAGGCAAAGCCAAAGTAGCCTGTTGAGATACACCAGCGTCCCAGGTTCCAGCCATTATTTGAACGACCATAAATACTATCAAGTACCTGCCATAACACCTCTCTCTCTCTCTCTCCCCCCCCCCCCCAATGGCCACCTCCATAACCATTTCTCCAACAAGGCCACATTTTTGCAAGTTAGATTCCCAAATCCAAGTCCACCCTCCTCTTTAGGTTGACAAACAACCTTCCACTTTATCAAGTGATCCTTCTTCTGATCCCCGACTCACATAGGAAATTTTTCATCAACTTCCCTAGAAGTGATTTTGAAGACAGAGAAAGTACATTGGTAAGTTAGCTAGTGTGGCTTTAATCAAGGTAACTCCCTCCCACAAAGATGTAGTTCTTTTTCCATGTTGCCAACCTTTTTTCAAATTTTGTGAGTACCAGAATCCAAAAGTGACTCTCCTTTGGATTTGCGAATACCCTAATAACTTCCACCCTATCAACTTTTGAGATTAGGTGACTAAACACATCAGCTACCAGGGTAAAAAGGAAGGGAGGGAGTGTGTCACCTTGTGTCAAACCTCTACACGTTTGAAAAAAAAAAATCCTTGCCCACACCATTGACCAGAACTGAGTAATGACAAGAATTTAAGCACCCCAAGTCTTTTTCTTGGCCACACCATTGACCAGAACTGAGTAATCCTTGCCCACACCATTGACCAGAACTGAGTAATCACACCATCTATCCCCGAAACCACAAAACTCAAGCAACTCTAGGAGAAAGAATCAATCCAGCAGGCCATAGTCTTTTTCTAAGTCAAGCTTACACACAAGTCCCTGACAACCAAATCTCCTCATATCCTCCATGCACTCATTAGCAATAAAGATATGATTATAAATTTGTTTTCCTTGCACAAACACTCCTTGAGCTTGACTAATTAAATTGGGAAGCACCTTTCTAAACCTCAAGGACAATACCTTAGCCAAAACTTTTTAGATACTAGTAACTAAACTAATGGGCCTAAATCCTTAGGGTGTGGCTTTAGATTTCTTAGGGATGAGCACTAAGAAGGTAGCATTGACCCCTACACTAACTCTATGCCTATCTACAAACTCCATGGTTTTCAAAACCGGACCGGACTGGAAAAACCAGGAACCGGTCACCTAACCGGTTCCGTTTTACCCCAGAACTGTCTTTTTGGCCAAAAACCATTGATTTGGTCAGCAAATCGCTGACCCGAGAGATCAAATTGTTCGAACCGTCCAGCGGTTTTTGTCCGCCTTTTATTATTTTTTTCTTTTGTCAAAATGGGTCATCCGTTCGGTTCGAACAGTCGGACCATTCGACCCGAGAACCAGACCCCTTAACAGTTCGTTGTCCGATTCGGTTTTAAAAACCTTGGCAAACTCTGAAAAGACCTCAAGCAGATAATCTTTAATCACATCCCAACAATCTTGGTATTAGGCCATCGTGAAACCATCTGGATCTAGAGCTTTATTTGTCCATTGAGAAAACCGCTTTTTATCTCTTCTTTCTCAAAACTTCTCTCAAGCCATCGAGAACTTTCTTCATCCAACCTTGACCACTCCGGATCTTCCAGGCTTTGCCTAGAGTTCAAGGGTCGTCTAAAGCAAGAGTTGAAGTGTTACACAAAGATTCTAGCTATCTCCACTTGAAGTGAACTCTTCCCCATTGACCTCTAACTTACCCACAAAGTTCTTCCTCCTTCCATTGGCCAAGGCATGGAAGTACTTAGTGTACCCATCCCCTTCCTTAATCCACTTATGTCTATTATTTTTGCCTCCATGAAAACTCATCTCTTAATAGGACTTCTTCCAATTCTTCTTGAGTTTCCAGCACACCTCTCGCTCTAACTCACCCATTGATCTTTGGGCTTCCTTCCCATCAAGTTCCTCAATTTAGGTCTCTTATTCTTCCACCCCGCGGCCCTCCTTCCACAGTTGCACTTCAATGGAGAACACCATCCAAACAAGGTAAGAAAGTCCATCTATTACTAGTTTACTACCACTACCCTTCTTGGGATATCATTAGGTTTAACTCCACTTAACTTGAGAGCTATAGAGTGGAGATCGTAATTGAAGACTCAATCTAATCTAGCAAATACAAATCGAAGCTCTTGACTGTAACACATCATCCCTCCAAAGGTGGAATGGCAGACCTAGAAAAAGAACAATAACACCGTCCTCAATACTATGGTTTTTAGTATTTGAAAGAGGAACCCACTTTGAAACTGTGAAGGCACCTGCCTCCAACTAAAAACTTAACGCCATGGCTTCAACTTTAATTTCATCCACTTCAAGCAAAGCCTTACACTTATTAAAAGGGGTAATAACAATTGATTCTTTCAACTTTAACTCTCACAAGATCACCTCTACCAATCTTCCAGTTGGGCTGATTTCTTGACCACAAACTTTCTTCCCTATTCCTCCTTTCCACCATTTGTTATCAATTTGAAGTTTCCTCTTCCTTCTCTACAACTACCAGACTTTGCTCCTTCCCTACTAGTGTTTCAATCTTTTCCAATTGGAGTAGGAAATCACCAAGCAACCCTGCAACTTGCTTCCAGCCTTGACCCTTTCTTCCTTCATGGAAGCACCCTAGCTGCATCCTTCCCAAAAACGTTCCTGAAGTGCAATAAACAAACCTTTGGCATTCTTTTTACATTACACCCCGTACCTTCTTCTTCCTTCTAAACTAAGCGCCCTATAGTTTGTTTGCTTACCTTTGGAGCTTGCTCCCATCACAAACTCCTTAAGCCATTCTATCACTTCAAGTCCCACCAGCAAGACAGTAGCCTTCTTTACCTCCTGGGATCTTCATGCTCAGCAACCCTTTGATCCCCATCTCTTCAAATAAAAAGTCCTTAGCTTCAACTTTCAGAACTTTCTTCCATCTTGCTTTGCTTCCACGAACCTCTCCATTTAATGATAGATATTTCCACCAACATGAACATTTTAAACCTTACTTCCACCGCCTCACCCCAAGTGCCTTCGAAGGCTCCCCCAAACCCCCTTGAGTTGTTCAAACTTACCTCTGTAAGTGCGAACAATTGGGATTATCTGCCAATTCTCAATGCTAGCTTCAAAGGTGATAGAATAACATCCAAATCAAATCTAAGCCTAAATATATTGATTGTAACTAGCCTATCAAGCACAGAAAGAGCCCATTAAACTTCCTTCATATCAAACAAGCATTCCAATTGTAAAAATAAATATAAACCTTTTTTAATCCCTCCTTTGATGTATAAAAGGCAAAACATGGATTCATTGTATATAGTTCTGTTTCATTAACCATAGTCCCCATATACAAGTTCAAATGGCCCTTTTCCTGATTATTTAGTATACACTACCTCACTTAACTATCGAAAGAAATAAACAGAAAAAACATCACTCTGGTAAGATTCATCAAGCCATGAACTCGTTGCTATACAAGTAGAGAATATGACTTCACAATAACAAACATCATTCACACTATTCTCAAAAGGAGTGTGTTCAATGAAAAATAATTGATTATCTCCTCGTTGTTGTACCCTCTACAAGGCTAACAGTGAGAATTGTAATCATTTATTTAATACCTGTTCCTTTGTTATAGGAATTTGGGAATGGCTTTACTCTCTATTTGGGTGCAAGTGGACTCCTCCGAATAATGTCAAAAGATCTCTTTGCCACAACAGCATTTCCATGTCCAACAAAAAAAGGAAAACATATGTGGAGGTGGGGTAGAGCAGCAATTTGCTGGCCACTGTGGATAGAAAGGAACGCAAGAATTTTTAAGGAAAAGGAAAGAAGAAAGGAAGCTTTAATTGAAACTATTTTGATTAGAGTGGCTCTCTAGCTTAAATCCATGGATGCTTTCTCACATATGTCCTTCGATGATATCATTAGAAATTGGAAGGAGGTGGCGGATTCAACTTCTAATAAGCAAGTTATCAGTTCTGTTTGGTCACCATCAGAAAGAGGATTTATCACATTAAACTTTGATTGAACTAGGGCAATCTGACTTTGTCTAGAATTGGAGGGGTTCTCGGGGATAACGAAGATAAGGTTATTGCTTTATTTTTGGGCCCAGCTGGTGAGGAAGACTCTTTAAGGGCTGAAGTAATGGCTTTGATGGAAGGGGTACTACAGAGGGCAGGATTCCAAAAGGGTTGTGATGTGGCTGCAGAGAGAGGAAGCTTTTTTTCTTTTTTTGAAGAGAGTGAAAATTCATTAATCAAAAAAAAAGTGAGTTACAATCCATAAGTGACAAGATGGAACCTCACTAGACACATCAAAACAAACTCTAACTAAGAACAAAAACTACTCCATATTACAGCAAATAAATTTCAAGATCAATCATTCTCCCCCATCTCTGATCTACTGATTAGATCAAAATCTGGTAGCACCCAAACCCAATTCGCTACTAGTTCCCAACCAGAGCCACTAGTGTTTCAGTGTTACAGAGAGAAGAAGCTAGGATGTGGAGGTACAACATAACAACAATGAGAAGAAGAAACTTTGATGGATTACTAGGAATATGGATTTTAGGTTTCAATGGGTGAAAAGAACTGCAAACTCTATGACTGACGCTCTAGCCAAACAAAGAGTGGAGAGAAATCAATTATTTTGAGCACAGTTGTAAACTTTTGTTTTTACTTTGAGGGGAAAGACAAGAGAGCTTATCTCTCACTGCCTTCTCTGTCTTGTACTCCTACTCTTATACTTGAATGAAAATTACAGTTATTGATCAAAGAAAAATGAAAAAACTAGTCCTTAATTCTTTTAAAGCATAAAAAATGTACACAGAAAAACCAAAAAAACATTGTTGTATAACTTGAAGTGAAGCACCATAAACCCAACTGGTAGTAAGGTGTTTGATGAAAAGACACAAGTATATGAGACATGAAACAGAATTCAGCGCATTAAACTCCAAGAATTTAACAAATTAATAACCATAAGCATAGGTAAAAAAAACAAGAAAAAGAGAAAGCTACCTTGAATTAATAGAGATAATGCAGCACTAAGAGATGCATTTGGTCTCAACATTGCTAATGGCCGTCTTGATTCCCCAATTTTTGGAACCCATGTACCCAAAGGAATTGAACAAATAGGCTGTTGCAGGATTGGCAAGGAGCTGGAAGAGTGTCTAAAATGCCTGCAAATACCTGCAAATTACAAGTTTTAAGTCAGCAATAGAGCATTCCTCATCAATTAGTAAACCAAAAAATAAAACTTACATTTCAGTATTCCTGACAAGGAAGCAAGATGCAATAGTTGTGGAAATGAACCATCCTGAGAAGTAGAATGGATAATAGGAACTGTTGCCACCTCATTTCTTAGAAGTTTCAAGGCAACATCTTTTAAAGAATCATATGGTCCAGCCTGTACATACATAAACATGCCAGAAGAACTTTGAATATTCCATTGAAAATACCACATGTTCATATTCCAGAAATAGAACATAGCTAATGAATTTTACAGAAAATGAGCAAAGAAAATTTCTCCAACATTTCATATTTTACTAACTTGGCATTCAGTTGGAATATCATAATCATCTAACATACCTCACTTAAGCAGGAATTGTTGTAAAAGTCCTTCCCTATATTCCACTATATCTAAAGACCACATTCAGCTGGAATATCATTGTCATCTGCCATACCCCATTTAAGCAGGATTTAAGTCACCGTGTTTCACTATATCTAAAGACCATCCTCTGTTAACACAGTATCAGAAGTTTGCTCTCTTCTCAACACCTGAATCAACTATCAAGCTTCATCTATTGCATTTTACCTTAAGAACCTTCAATTTGCATCAAGTCACTCAGAGGTATATCCATTGATCTCTGCCTCACCCCTCAGGGGTGAACCCATTGGTGTAGGGAGAGCTGTTAGGGATCATTGTGGCATCATAATTCTTAGCTTCTCAGCTTAGCTGGCTGAAATGTTGGGTCTAATTCAAGGGTTAAAACTGATGGTGCTGCATGGAAATAAAACATAGTTTTCAAGGCGCCAGGATTTTTTTAAGTAAAAACCACATATCCTAGGGTAGTTCCCTAGGTTCCATAACCAACTTTCTTTAATAACTATCCATAATTTTCATAAGAAAATTATAAACTTCATGTTTAAGTCTAGAAAATCAACATATTTATGAGAAGNCAACATATTTATGAGAAGAAAGGAAAAAAAATTCAAAAAATATAGGGGCTGAACCCCTATTTTTGTTATAGGAAAAGAAGAAAAGAAAAGGTGGAAGAAGAAGAAGAAATGTGTTGATTAGACAAAATTTTAAGTTCTTCCCTTACTTATTGGTTCAGATTTTGAAGTCATTGAGGGTTCAATACAGCAGTTAGGAATGTTTGTGTTGATTAAACCCTACCAAATAAGAAAATAATAAAAAAAATTAGTTTATAAACACAAAAAATGAATGTTTTTCTTTAATAATGTCTATTTTATAATTATAATCTCAAAATAAATAACAATATAAAAAAAGTATTTTATTACACAGTATGCAAAACTGCTTGGTGCCTGGGCGAGGCGAGCCTCCAAGGGCGCCTTGTCGCCTTGACAACTATGGAATGGAGGATGTGGAAGTGGAGGGAGATTGTCAAACTATTATCTGTTGGATGAGGGAACAAGACGTTGTAATCCATAAAAACTTGTTTTCATTTTTTCTGTTTTGAGGATCCATTTGTGGAAAGTTATTATGTACTCTTTGGCCTGCTGCCCACCTTGGTGAGCGGCATGGTGGTTTCTTATTAATGACATACATTCAATTATTCATCAACACAGACACAACTATGAGAAAATATTTGCTCTTAATGAAATGTATAAAATCACAAAAACTATTGTGAGGTTACACCACCAATTTTTGGTGATCATAAAATTTATGCATACTTATTAAAATTTATGTAAAAAATGAAATTGCTTAAGCCTAGAATAAAATCAATTTTAAGTTCCATTGTCCTGCACCAGTGAAAACCATATGAATAATAAAGAATGCGGGATTAATACCACATCAAGGCTTAAGCACTCACATGGATTAGACGCCTTGGTAATGCTCTCCCATGCCCATCAACCTGTCTATCAAGAAACATCTTTCCTTCTTTCCAAGCAGATATAGTGTGTGTCTCAAGTTCTTCCTCGGTCAGATTCGATCCATGACTTCCAAGCTGCAATTGAAAAGGTTACATAGCACTACACATCAAGGACTTTGACCTTCTGAATGGCACACAATGAAAATAGTAAAGAGGCAATATAAAGGATAAAAATAATCTATATAACAAAGAATAAAAAGAATGCTATTTTCAGAAAAAACAGCAGCCAAAATATTCAAGCATCTTCCAAGAATATTAGCCCATCTGACATGTAAAACGAGCAAACATAAAAGTGTTAAAACTTGCTCATGCATTCAAAACGAGAAGCAAAAAGAGGAGCAGGGAGGGAAGCCCCTGCCTCTCTCTCTCTCTCTCTCTGGCATGGTATCAGAGAAAGCCACGATCTGATTTGCATAAAGCTTCTTTTTTATTAGCGTTCTCTCTGTCCATTTTGGGCCTCCCTAACAGTATTTGGGAAGCCTTCGAGTGCCCTTGAATCCCTTTTCAAGGGCTGCTTTGATCACAACTATACAGACCAGTTCTCTGGACTGCTGTGCCATCAGATTGGCCTGAATCTTTAGATCTGGTGTTGTCTATAGGAGATTGATTGATGTTCTTTGGTTTGGTTTGGATCAGTTTTGATCTAGAAGGGTTTCGATCTACTTCTGGGTTCAGCAGACTATCACAATTTCCTTTTCTAAACATCTATTGAAAGGTACTTCTCTCTGTCTCTCTACCTTCTGACTTGAAGTCTATCTACTATTTTGGAAGTGTGCACTGCTGTTCTTTGTCCTTTTTAATGGTGTCAGAAAGAATGGATGTTCTCCCTATCAAGTTCAATGGTATGAAATATGTTTTGTGGAAGTTTAACTTTCAATTCCATGTTAAGGCAAAGGGACTTTGGGGATACTTGGATGGATCTGTACTGTAGCTAAACCTGATGATTCAGATATTAAGACTCTTAATCAATGGAAAATTGATAATGCAAAAAATTGCATCATGGATCCTAGGATCAGTTGAAACTGATATTGCAATTTCTATGAGCAAGGTTCAAAGTATCAGATACGCTTAGCGTATCAAGAAGGCAATTTTAAGATACGTGTCGAGATACGCTTTGAATACGAATGCATATCGAAGAAAAATTAAGATACGCATAGGAACACTATAAAAACTTCAATATAGCATAAAAATACAGTAATAACACTAAATATAAGGCTTTAATAAGATATATACATTAAATTAATATATTTTAATAGAATTTATGAGGAACCGCATCATACTCAAGTACTCAACATATGTGAACATCTAAACAATGTTTATTAAAATTATAATTACATCAATATTTAATAACTCAATTCAACACAAAATATTAATATCTAAAATTAAAGAAAAAAAATTTAGTAACAGAAGTGTAAAACATACCTTCATTTTTTAATTATAAAATTGATGGATCAGCCATATATTAAAAATATATTCAGTCCTTAGAGTTAGGGCTATATCATAACAAAATGTAATTAAATATTATTTATTATTATTTTCTGAAAATTACAAAAAAAATTATATTTTAATAATAAATGTCAAATGAACTATGGATATGATAGATCAGCCATATATTAAGAATATATTCAGTGTTTATGGACAAGTCATAATAAAAAAATAATTAATTAATATTATTTTTAATTCTGAAAATTACAAAAAAAATCATATTTGAAAGATAAATGTCAAATGATCTATGGATATGATAGATCAGCCATATATTAAGAATATATTCAGTGTTTATGGATAAATCATAATAAAAATAAGTAATTAATATTTACTTTTAATTCTGAAAATAAAAAAATTCAAAAAAATCATATTTGAATGAAAAATGTCAAATGATCTATGGATATGATAGATCAGCCATATATTAAGAATATATTCAGTGGTTTATGGACAAGTCATAATAAAAAATAATTAATTAATTTCTATTTTTAATTCTGAAAATTACAAAACAAAATCATATAAATGTCAAATGATCTATGGACATGATAGACCAGCCATATATTAAGAATATATTCAGTGTTTATGGACAAATCATAATAAAAAATAATTAATTAATATTTATTATTAATTCGGAAAATTACAAAATAAAATAAAATAAACATATTTGAATGATAAATGTAAAATGATCTATGAAT
>NW_010729096.1:6972520-7023620 GCF_000365185.1 Nelumbo nucifera | reverse complement strand
TGATATTACACCTGTAGGCCAGCTATATAAGGCCATCATCACATAATGAAAGAAATGAATGATTCTCCCTTAATTTTCCTCTCCCTGATTCCAGTTTCTTCCTTCCCTCCCTTCTCTCTTTTCTCTCCATATTCTGTTTCAGAAGGTCAAGCCTCCCTCGAAGAGGTTTCTGAGGTGAGCGGAAACTCACCATGTCCCCTGGAAAGGGTGACTACATCAATTTTTGGGAGGACCTTTGGCGGTGAGAATCACCTCTTTCTTTGAGATTTCCTATTCTCTAATCTCTATTCCTTGTCCACACTCAAAAACTGCCTTATTCCTCTTTCATCTCTTATCCTAACAGCTGAAGGTCTTGGTGATTGAGTTTAGCAGAGAGATAAGCAACAATGAAGTTTTAGGAAGTTCCTTTAAAATCCAAGTGAGAAACCCATGTCTCTATCAGCTTTACAGCCTCCACCTGTCAATTCTCATTATCAAATATCCTTGCATATCGTTTACTCCAAATGCTCCACGAAAAATGTTCCTGTTCTCAAGGTTGTGTTTCTCTAACACTTGAAGAAATGGAGGGTTCTGACAAAATCAAAGCCAATAGAAAGACACAGAGGGACTTTTTGCATACAGATAACACCTTGCTTGGATAGTTTTTTGTTTAGGAGTGAGCTGTCTTATTGTTCATATACTGTGCATGCTTGTACATCCCCTCATCTACAATCTTTTCTTTTAATATATGGTAGAAAACAGTTGTTTTTCATTCAAAAAAAGAAGCATTCATACCATGTAAGGGGAAAGGCAGCAGAGAACAACTTAGAAAAAGTACAACTACATAATTCCAACCTTGAAACAATGAGAAAAATACCTGCTCATAGAGAATATGGAATGCTTGTTTCACAGGCAAATTCACTTCCAAGGCAATGACCTGTGATATTGGACATGTAATCAGATAATAATGAATCCTGACCAGTTTGAAGCAGGCAGATTCAAATTTCAAAATGAAAGGTCATAAAGATGGGTGAAGTATCCAAACCTTGCCTGACTCAGGAAGCAACTCATACGCTGTATGTGTAGACAAGAATAAAGAAATACGTTGCCGAGAGACCTCTATATCAGCCTCCGAAATCCTTGGCACTGCCTCCTGCAGGGCACCATCTGACAATGTGACCTGTTCCGTATCGCATAATAACATACAGAAAAATAACAAAATAAATTATTTGACACATTTTAACCACCGTTGTCCACATTTTCAGCCTTCTATCAAAAATAAGGTAATCTTATCATATATTAAAAAAATACCTTCCATTGGTTGTGAAAATTTGTGTGCTAACACATGCAATTACTTCTTTTATCCTTCTTTTGATCATAAACTATATGTTTACCTTGAACTAATTTAAGTAATGGGAATATAATGAAATTACAACAGAGGTTGAATGTAGTTACTAGTCAGGAAGAAAAGACAAAACGTGTAACTTATGTCATAGAAATCTTAACAAAAAATGTTGGATTTTATAATACACACCTAGAGTTGCAAATTTTAAGTCCAATTACCTCAGAACCACAAATGGACTGCGATTACCTTCAACTCTTAATGAGAACAATGATGTACATGGTAAATGGTTACTATAAACACTGAACAGAAAGAATAAAAACCAAAAGTGCTTTGGGATAATAATTTAGCTAACTTTATTATATGGAACAAAGGACTTGGAAAACAT
Source organism: Nelumbo nucifera (assembly GCF_000365185.1). Next base: position 7,021,911 of record NW_010729096.1, on the reverse strand, counting down.
CCAAAGTGATTATCTTATACACAACAAAATAAGACAGTTTTTGGATGAAGTGGCACTATTTTGAAATGGATTCCAAAGGAACGAAAAGCTATCTATATCTATATTAGAAAGAAGAAATAGGGCAAGCCAAGAGTCCTCTCACCATAGAGCTCGCATGTACTTCCTTCTCTGCTCATTTTTCACACATGCAGTTATCTATTTCTAAATTAAATTGCTAAATAGTAAAAACATAATAAGTCACAATAAAAATCCTCTAAGATCTTAATTTTCTCTAATAAAACTCATCATTGTTCTCTGTAATAAGATCACTCTGACATCTCTCTATCTCCCAATAATTAATGTCTGTAACATCTCCCCTCCTCCATTAAATCCCTTCTTTCCTCTTAAGTTTCTCTTGACCCCTTTTGACTCTCTCAATAAAGAATGGGTTTATAATAGGTTGGGTTGAGCTAAAGGCCAACTCAAGACTAACCCTACAAATGGACCCTGGCTTGGACCCAAACTGATGTCAAAACCTAAATTTTCCAACCCAAACCTAACCAAATCTCTATTCAACCCCACGCATTGCATGGGTTTACTTGCTAGTAGCTGATGAATTTGAAGATCAGAGTTTGCAAAGAAAAGATGTACAGCCAGTCATCATTGCCATGTATCTTTCTACAAGCTGCAGCTTTGAGATGAACCTTTTTTCTATTAATTCTCACCTTGAATCATCCCTGTTGTTGTATTTCTATCATGCATATAATTCAAACTTCATCATTATTGTTTAAAATAAAGAACACAGAAAATACCAAAAAAAAATCCAGAATGAAATCTAGAGTACAATCTTGTAGGGGATCCGAAATGGAGGCTAAGAGTTCCATCTATCTAGTTACAACCTCAACAAATGAAGTGTTATAATATACTTACCACACGCTGAAACACATCATTATCCACATCCATGTGGGTCCTGGTTCCAGGCATGTCAGGACTTAAGATTGAAGGAATAGAGTCAGGCTCCCTAGATAATAGGACAGTAACAGTATTCACTATCCCATAAATTCCATTTATATAAGGTTGATGTTCATCATGCCGCCATTCTTCATCGACTAAAAACTTGTACTGCATGTAAAGGGCATTTAAAAAGAAAAGAAACTTTGAGAATTAGATGTGCACAAAGGCACAGAAATGTATATGCATGCAGACATCATCCTATCCATCAAAATCACCAGATATAATGATCTTGTCGTAGTACTACTCACCATTCTTGGCAATACCCCAGCAGCTTATGAAATTGAGAGAATCCTGTATGGTTAAATAAATTCAAAGAATTTCTACCAGTTCATAAGCATATCATTTTATTGAATATAAATGACAACAAGTGAGACCCATCCCATCAACCCAACACCAGATAATTGGCATCTGGATTTGTTGAGTTGATTTAATCATCCCATAAATATTATACAAGAAAAGTTGGGTAAAAAGAAATAAAAGTAAGGTTTTAGAAGATAGTAACATGGACTTTTATTAGTATGTATTGCAATTCCGATTTAACTGAGCATTATGAAACATATATAACCAAATTAAAAACAAAAAAAACAAAAGAATCAGTGACTGCAAAAATGTACATCCATAGGGGAATACTACAAGATTGTTATTAATCACCACAACTGACAAATCATATCAATGAAAGCCACCACATATCATCATAGTAATGCATATCTGGTACATCCATCAAATTCACAGAGACTAAATTTTGCTACCAAGTGCTGTTAAGCACTTTGTTCAGGATAAAAATTTTAAAACCTACTATTATTTACACAAGGACCACCTTTTTTCTTCACCCAATCATGCCAATTAAGAGACAAACTTAGATGTGTCATTTAGGATAATGTTTAGATAGTATGTCAGGGAAAAGAGCTTTAGGAGCTCACTATTTGGAATCCAATGTATGAATTAATTCCAATTAAAGCATTTTTATCAGCAATTCCAATTAAATCATTTTGAACTGATCAGTCAAAAATATAATGTTTGATCAAGATCCCTGAAACCCCTGAGTAGCCCCAAAAGTTTAGAACATTTTGAACTGACTTCAACAAATCCTTCTACCTTTGACCTATGGCACAGGGGCCCTTCATTTTACCCAAGGTACCCATTTCAGAGAATACAAGAAAGAGGCATGAATATGAGATATTTCCCGGATTGGACAAACCCATATCGATTTGTCCAGAACTATGTTTTGATTGACTGGGCACTCACCCTGCGCAAGTTAATAATTAAAACAATAGTTTGCAAATTAGTAATTGAAGCTTGACTGCACACAATTGCAAAACAGGAATGCCCCCCATAATGTCATGTAATATGTCTAGGGATCAAATGTATTGGGATTAAGGGAGTTAAAAGGGCTGTAATATGTCCAGACTCCAGAACTATGTTTTGAGTGACTGGGCATTCACCCTGGACAAGTTACAATTAAAACAATAGTTTGCAAATTAGTAATTGAAGCTTGACTACACACAATTGCAAAACAGGAATGCCCCCCCCCCCAATCTCATGTAATATGTCTAGGGATCAAATATATTGGGGTTAAGGAGTTAAAAGGGCTGTTATTGTATCTTGTTACTTGGTTGGTTGTGGCTAACTACCCTCTTTGGGGAAACCTGATATAGATAATATCTGTTTTATTTGACAAATTAGTAATTTTCTCTTTTATGAAAAAAAAAATGTAATATGGATCTTCAATAAATTGATATATCTTGAGTTACAATTGCCATCTTACAAGTCTATTTTTGCATTCCTATATTGCTGATATTTCCTATTTGATTGCGGAGTGGGGTCTCACATTGTAGTTGAGGGGTGTTTTGCCAATTTTCCACTAGTAGATTATTCCCTATTCTTTTGCCTTATTTTAATAAATTTTTCAAGTTATCCATCCAAAAAATAATAATAAGGGAACGCATCTAAGATGTTAAAGTAATTTGCTTGTAATGAGCATATTTAAATCAAGGATTTAAATATCGATATGATACGTCTGATACGGGGCGTATTATATTGGTACCTGAGGGGATACGGGATATGTTATGACTGAACCTGTATCCCGAATCACGCATATCAGAGAGATACGCATTTGTACCGGCTCGTATCGTGTTGTATCGACCGATACACACCGATATGGCCGATACGGATCGGCATATTTTCTGCGTATGCGTTTTCTATAAAAATGTGCCTGGCGTGATTCGGACAAAAATCACCAAGCGTTAAAGACTCAACTGCGCGCTTGATCCACTAAGCCACGTTTCAACTTATCAAATTTGATGAAATAAAATAACTTTTTTCTATTCTAGTGTCCACATGTAATGCGGAAAAATTACATTTGTGTTTAACAATTCCAACAAAATAAAAAAAAATATTCAAAACTAATATTTTATAAACTAATAGAATAAATAATTTCTTAAGTCCACATTTATATCAAAAATTTGTAAAATATCAAGAATTTATACAAAAAAAAGATATTAATAATAGAATAATTATTTTAGTACTTAATATTTATAAATTTGAGCATGACATGCATCTTAAAATTTTATAAATTATTAATTAATATTTTAATTTGAACTAAGTAAAAGTATATATATATATATATTATTTTTAAAAATAAAAATATTATTTACAAAAACCTCGAGAATATAATATCAATTGAATTTGTCAAATCCATTAATCTAAATTTATACCAAAAAATGATTTTTATCTCAAAATTTATGGAAATAAAAATATAAATAATGGAATAATTATTTTAGCAATTAAAAATTATGAATTTGCATATGATGTGTATCTTAGAAAATTTAATATATTTGATATATTTTAAGTTAATATTATATATTTTTATAAATTTTTAATTTATATTTTAATTACATTTTATAATAATGTGTTTATTGTTTACAAAAATAAAAATATTGTTAACTAAACATTTGAGAATTAATTTTTAGTTGACTTTTGGTTAATAATCAAAATTAAAAATAGTAAAATAGAAAATAATCAATATAATAATTCACATATAATAGTTGCATATGTTTTGTGCCTTGAAGTTCAATAGAAAATAACATAATAATAGCTTTGCGCATGTATTAATTTTTAAAAAATATATATAATATGTTCCCGGATTCTTGATTGATATAATATCAATAAAATTTTATGATTTTTATGCATCCCACTATATGAATTGTAGTATATTTCTTCACATATACCTTTAGAATATACATTTTTTGTGTATCTATACATTAATTATGGCTATTTTGATCTTAAAAATATTTTTTTTATGAATGAATGGTGATCTTAAAAATAATGTTATTAATATGTTTATGGAATTTATATGCATTTTTTGGCGTATCCATATTTTTCCGTCCGTATCCATGCACTTCCAAAATGTATCCATATCCGAATCCAAGTGGTCTGATATGATACCCGATATCGATACCTTAATCCTTGATTTATATTTAGCAGCTAATTAAATTGGTATAATTCAACATTTCATCTTAAAAAAAAGGAATGATAACAACTTTTCAAGTTCAGGCTACAATAAAGAATGTGAAGTTCTTGATAATCATTGCTGTCATCATCATCTAGGCCTTTTTCTTTAAAAATAACATCATCATCATTATTTAAACCTTATTAGCCCAACTATGTATGGTCGGCTACATGGATCCTGTTTCGAAATTCTGACCTGCTTAATGGCATACCCATTGTTTTTTTTTTCTTTTTTGTCAGTACATATTCATTTTTTTTATCAGAAACGATAACTTTCATTAGAGATAAATTAACCTGAAATACAAAATTCAACCCTTATTAGAAAAGGTTGATCCAATAAACATCAAACATTACAGCACTGCCCAAAAAAGACTCTCCCTTGCAGTTCCTTGTTTTGCTAGGGCATCAGAAAAACCATTTGCTGATCTCCTTACCCACGTAAGTACATATCCATTGTTAAATTATGAGCGCTTAAATCATTTCTCACTACCTTGACCCATGTCCTTTTTGGTCTGCCCCAAGTCCTTCTAGCTCCTTCAACTTGTAACAGATCACTCTTTTATTACAGCTGCTGTAGGTGGTCTTTTATACATGTGATCAAACCATCTAAGTCTACTTTCTCTCATTTTATTGCCAATTGGAGTGACTCCTAGGTTCCTTCGAATTACTTCGTTTCTGACCCTATCCTTTCTAGTTTTTCTGTTCATCCATGTTAGCATATGGAATTCTGCCACACTCATTTTTTTATTGGGCATGTTGTTTCTTGACAAGTGTGATTATGTGAAGTTCTTCATAATAATTCCCAAATCTTTTCTTCCTTATCAAAGTATGTTGATTCAATTCTATAAGATATTCTGGACCCAAAATCTAGTTATCATCTTGATACAGAGTATCATACCATGTCTTTTAAGGTAAACCAAATGAATCAATTTTCATGGCCCTAATAAATACGATAAGTTGTTTTAAGTTTTAAGTAATGGGAATACTTTTATGTGAGCAATCTACCATAAACCATTATCGTTTTTGCAAATTATGTTTTATTTGATTTAAGTTTTTCCATTAAGGTGATGTATGAACGTGGTATGTTCATCCAGTGAAATTGTAAATAAGCAACTATAGAAGAACAACAATTGAGTGTCTTGAAGAATCCACACGGGTACAGGATTTACAAGGAAAAGTCTATACAATTGCAAACGGTTAAGAACAAGATCAAACTGCCAACTCTCTTAAGTTTTCATACTTATTATTAGATTTGATAGAGAGCAGCTACCTTGCATTAAATGGAGGAATCGTGACAATAATTAAGAACATGCTCATGTAAAATTACCTGGTGATGTCCTGGTGTTAAACTGCAAATAGCCTGAAATACAGTGGGACAACCCTCGACAGGGGACATCAGCAAATGTTCAGACCACCTGAAAGGGATAGTTACCGATTATAACCTCTTAAACAGATAACAGAACAAAAAATACTCATTGGCTTCAGATGAACAATTTTCTGCTGGATAACCAAGTTGAAACCGCATCAAATCTGGAACAACAAGAAACCCCAAATTAATACAAAAATATGATTATTCAAATCTCACCTAGTGAAAGAACCGCTGAGGAATACTCTTCTTCCCCCATAAGGCCACACAAACCTCATGGGAACTAAGGTTGTACCAGCAACCCCACTAGCTTCCGGCACAGAATCTGTACCCGAAGAGTACATTTCTCCAATCTTATGCAGAAATATGCGAAAACCAATCCTCAAAAAGACAAATCAATAGTCCCCTTATTTTGGTTGCTCTCCGTAAAATGCAGAAACACCCAATTCACACAACCATCTTGTAGACATATACAACCTTTTCACATTAATAAACTGCCAAAAATTAAACACCCCCCATGTCAACTGTATAAGCAAAGCCCATCCAAAGTCCAATCCCACGATTAAAAACAGTGATCTTAACTCCGTCCAACAGGGATCCTCCACACCACCGCAGAGGACCCCTCAGTAATGATACATTACGGGCCAGCAAATCGAACCGGTCTCGCCAGAAAACTTCTAACGCAACCAACAATCACAGTCAAACCCGCGAACTTCAACGCCGGAACACCGAAAAAACGACAGCAGCGCGTCAAACCCTACAATTCCTGTCATACAAACAGTTCATATCAAACATCCGATAACCCTAATTCCCCCGTTTTCCCTTCCGGATTCATCCCAAAGCCCACCAAATCAAACACCTGAACCACGCACGACCCTCGATTTGCAAAAGCTCTGTAACCACTATATAGCCAATCCACGAAACTGAATCAGTTTAAATCAGCCAAAGAGAATACTCTCTTGATCTGCACCGTACCCAGGCCCAGGCAACCAAATCTCAAACCCTAAAATACCGGCATCCGAACCCCCACCCCAATGAAAAATATGCGAAGAAAAAGTTTCCCTTTTAGGAAAACGCCCAAAAAGCAGAACGAAGAACCCTAACCCTAGAATAAGCTAACCCAGAGGAAGACGATAGAGAAATCTCACTGGATATTCGACATTGTTGGATCTCAAAGCTCTGCTGATTCTTAGTGAAAATAAGAACATAATAATAAGAATAATAATATGAATATTAATATTAGTATTAATAAGAAGAGATGTCAAATAATAATATGAATATTAATATTAGTATTAATAAGAAGAGATGACAAAATAAAGACGTGGAAATTAAAATTATTAAATTAAAAAAGCAAAGAACAACAGCAGTAAATATATGCAAATTAAAAAGTGATTTAGAAAAAATATATATTTAAAAAAAAATCGATGTCTTTCTCTTCTCAACCCCCTTTCCCAAAACAAAACGTCCAGTGAGAGGGAGAATAAATACTAGGGCCAAAAAAATAGACTGAGGGTTTGAGAACGGGCAGCGGGCAATGAAAAACAGACCTGGTTGGGCAGACATCAATCTCATCGTACCGTTGTTGTGCACTTCCAAGCTCGGCCCATCGATGGGACCCTAAAGTATACAAGCCTCGACCCTGTCCATGTTAGACTGACCGTGATTCCCGGGCAGCTCCGCTAAGGAAAAATAAAAAGGTTCTGATGAGAGCATCAGGGCTAAAGGAGCTGCCCTTAATTTTAAACCGTTGGATTGGATCATTTAGTTAATGTAGGCTACACTTCTGCCACTGGATTTTTTTTTCTTTTTTTGCAATGGATAAAAGATCCCACGTTCCCACCGGAATAATTGTTATAAACACACTATGTTGTAAAATATGAATGAAATGCAACATCTTCTATTCAATACAAAGTGGCTTTTGTTACAATTAAGGATTAAAGTATCGATATTGGGTATCATATCGGATAATTTGGATATGAATATGCTTGAGAAACACATAAATACAAACAAAAAATATAGAAATGCTTGGATACGCTAAGGAAATGCATACAATTTCAATAATTATATTAATAACTTCAAGTTTAATGTTAAAATGACTGAACAATGTATAAATACATAAAAAAAATTGTATATTTTAATGGTATATCTAAATAAATATATTATTGTTGATATAATGGGATGCATAGATATTATACAATTTTATTGATAATGCATCAATTTTTATTTTTATTAAAATCAAAGGCATAAAACATATGCAACCATTATATTTTAATTATTATATCAATTATTTTTATTTTATTATTTTTTATTTTTAACATCAACAAAAAATAAACTAAAAATTAATTTACAAATTTTCAGTAAATAATACTTGCATTTTTTTAAACAACAAAAGTGTTTATATAAAAATCTAAATGAAATTATCAATTAATAATTTATAAAAATATGTAATCTTAACTTAAAACATACCAAATTGATTAAAATTTTGATGATGCATATCATATGAAAATTCATAAATTTTAATTACTAAAATAATTATTCTAGTATTAATTATTCAATTTATATTATATTCTCAAATATTTTGTAAACAATGTTTTTCCTTTGTAATAATAAATAATTTGTTATTTAATGCAAATTAAAATAATAATTAATAATTTATAAAATTAATATTATAATTTATCAAGTCTACAAAAATAAAGTATTAAGATAATTATTCTATTAATAATATTTTTATTTGTATAAATTTATTGAACTTAAAAATCATTTATATATATGCAGATTTCATAATTTTTTTATTTAATTAGTCTATAAAATAGTAATTTTCAATATTATTCTTGTCAATTTGTACTTTGAGTTATTGAATATACTATTTGTTTTGATTAAATGTAAGAATTAATTTTAATAAAAATAATTGATTTCACTTATTATCATTGGATGCTAGGCGATTTGGGTTTCAAGGATCGAATCACATTAATCCCCTTTTCTAATGAAGCAATTTTGTATACGCTCTATATTGGTCAATACTATGCGCTACATGCCGATATGGTGGCGTATCGGACCGATACGCACGACTGGTACTATATAGTGCCACCAGTTTTGTCGCATCTTGTAACCTCCCATACCAATACCGATACATACACCCTGTATCGTGCATATCGTGTTGATATTTTAATCCTTGGTTACAATTAGTACTCAATTTTTAGGAAAAAAATGTTTACAACTAAACACGGTATAGTATCGTATCGGCCGATACTATGCGCTACGTGCCAATACGGTGGCGTATCTCATATCCTTCCATATCGATACATACGCCCCGTATTGTGCATATCGTGCCAATATTTTAATCCTTGGTTACAATTAATACTCATTTTTTAAGGAAAAAAATATGTTTACAACTAAATACAACACATAAGGTTGCGTTTGGAAGCGATGTAAAACCTCATTGATGTAAAAGTACATCGATGAGGTTTTACACCGAACCGTAAAAAAGTTTACCATTAAGCTTAAAAAAGCATGGAGAAATGTGTTGAATTTTAACATTGCTTATATTGATGTAGTATTTACATCGATAATCGATGTAAAACTTTACCTTTGATGAGGTTTTACATCAATTTACGACGTAAAACCCCACTACATCCAAATGCCAACAAATCTAAACCGAATTGGAGTTTTACATTTATCTTAATTTACATTCCATCCAATCGTCGACAAAACCAAACTGGCATCAACTTTTACATCGATGACATTTTAGATTGCTTCCAAATGCAGCCTAAAAAAGAATAATCATTTTCCTTTATTCTTCTTGTTATTGAAATGGAGATTAATATGATAATAATATACTTATGATTGCATGTCAATAGTACAATATGACATTTTTCTAATACCTTGTCTCAATAATTCTTACCAATAAATAAGAGATTGAAGATGATGTTTATCCATAGAAATAAGGTGGGTGGATAATATGAAGGGGCGCACGTAAAATCTTATGTAATAGATGAATACCAATTAGATAAAATGAAAGTTTTATAAAACATTTATATGGTTTGGTATGTAGCCTATGTTGTATGGAGTATAAAGTTCAGCAATCAAGAAATAACATGTCAACAAATAAGTATGGCTAAAATATGTATGTTAAGATGGATGAGTGGAAAAAGCACAAAGGGTAGGGTTAAAGAAATGAAGTCATTAGAAATAACTTAATATGTTGTAATTTAAAGATGAACTATATGGGCAAGAGATGGCCCAAAAAAGTACATGGGTGGAAGTAGCTATAAGTGATTTCATGTTTGGCATCCATCTGGAGAATCGTTTCTAGCGATTCCCACAATTATCGAGATGAAAATCATGTTTAGGTTCGATTGCTTTTTAGAATTAGTTCAGTCCTAGATAAAATCCCAACCCAATATGAGTGATTCTATGAAGTGAAAATTTGTCGTTTTTTATGATGAGAAATCTCCTCACAATAATTATTGTTACGAGCACTATTCATTTTTCGAACACGTGTGCCCATGTCCAATGTACAAACATGGTGTCTGCACCCGACCCTCGTTATCCTAAACACTCAGAACACAGATTACCTTGATCTTAACACACCCGAACCAATCAGACCACACCTTTAGACTCCGGACACACCAAAACACCTGCCCATGAAATTTTAACCCTAGATTCCCACATTTGTCCCTCTATTAAACTAAGATTCCACTCCGAAACATCCCATTGACCCAAATTCTTACGATCCTGACCCTCTAAGACTGATCAGACCTATCATTAGATCCAAGACACCTCCAAATACCCACCTATAAAAATTTCATCCAAAAACACCTTTGCGTACCCTCTATCGCACCAAGATTCAATTTTAAGGCTCCAGATGGACCAGATTCAAAATCAGCCCAATTCGGGCCTAGTTGGCCTAATTTAACCTTACCAATCACATTAGATTGCCCAAAAACCCTACCATATGAAATTTCATCCAAAACAAACCTTGTTTGCCCCTCGATCACACAAAGATTATATTTCGAGGCCCCTAGATTAACCGAATTGAACCATTTCCAGATCTGCCCAATCCGAGCCCAGTTGGGCCAATCTAACCCCACCAATCAACTCATAATGCCCAAAAACCCCATCCAAAGAAATTTCATTCAAAAATACCCTCATTTACCCTTCCATCTAAAAAGATTCCATTTTGGTTTATCTCGTTAATCCGCTCACACAAACCTCTTCAACACTCAGACCCATCTCAACCCTTTTGTTTTAACCCATAAATCCCCACCATTGAACCAAAAACCCAGCCTAACCCTTTTAGACCCGGTTTGACCTCACTTTTTTCAAATTACTAAAACACCCTTAAATTTTCCTGAATTTACAAAATTGCCCCTTAGCCCTAATATAAGATTGAACCTATCTTTCTCACTAAGGCTAATACACTGTTCACTCTCCCTGACCCTTAGATATATAGTGGCGGAGCGGCGGAAATCTCTCTCCACTGATCCCTGTCTATTGCTCTCTCTCTGTTTTCTTCTTCTCCTTATCCTCCTCCCCCTTCATCATCATCATCTTCTTCTTATTATTATTATTCTTCTTATCCTTCTTCTTCTTCCATTGTCATTCATTTCCCTATTCTCTCCCCTATTCAAACGAAACTAGTGAGCGGCAAGCGACAATCCCCATGCCTCTCCTCTTCACTCCGACCTCTCTCTTTTCATTCTTCATTCTTCTTTTTTCTTTTTTCTTCTTTCTTCTTCTTCCTCCTCCTTTCTCTATTTCCGTTCATCACCGCAGCGGCGGATTCGAACCAGTTGTAGCGGCAAAACCCCCTCCATTAGATCTCTCTATGCTTCTACTTACGAATCCAACAAAATCGTCCTTCCTTGCTACGGTCGTCGCTACCTACGAATCCGACAGAGCATACAGTCATCGGCAAAACATCGTTTTCTACCAGATCTAGTAAAGACCCCGTCATTTTCGGCATCGCTTCTCCTTTCTCCACTATTTACGGTGGTTTCTTCTCTTGTCCTGCTCTCGCATTAGGTAGCAAACCAAGACCTTCCCGATTCCATGAGCCTGAATCAAGCAAGTTGCAGAACCCATTTTCAGCTTGCTCGTACTTAGAAAGCGGAAGCAGGATCCACTTGACCTCTATAATCTGATAACGACCCTAGAGTACATCGATTTCACTGGAATTCCCATCTGTAGCATTAACCAATCGGCCAATACATTCTCAGGTAACTACAAACTCAATCTTCTTGTTTCATCTCTATCAAAGACGATTAGAGGTTGGGGAACAGACCGATGGAGTAGGTTCCATCAAACTCACCCCAGTATATCTGTTCTTCAGCCCAATCTAACCTAGATTTTACTATGCTTCATGTGTTGTTAAAGTTAATATTGTTTAGGATATAATTGTTTAGTTCTGCACAACTTTGATTTTGGTCCTCAGTTGGGTGTAGGTTTCTTCAAATTTGATTACAGAGGCATGATTTCCATTGTCACATTTTCTCGTAGCCTTGTTTGTTTTTTTTTAGTTTATTTTATTTTATTTTATTTTTCTTTAAGTTAGTGATTTTAGATCAGAACTAGCTTATACTTGCTTGTGCGTGATGAAGTGTGATATGTTTAGTTTTATTTGATCCAATTAATGCTTTGAGAGTGCTAATGCATCAATCTTTTCTTTAATAAATCCCTTTTACCTCATATACATAACTTCGGTTTGTATTGGTTTTGATCATTTTATGTTATAGTCTTTATAGATGGATATACACGTGTGAAAAATCCATTAAAATCAATATCAAGAAGTGACAATCACCACTAATTTGTTTTGCCAACAAAAATATGATCAGTAATAAGGACAAGTAAGTGACATATATCCACAACCTGATATTGAAATTGATACATGTTAAGAAGGGCTCATAGTCCATGGTTGATTGTAGGCAGAAGATTAAGAGCATATTAAATTCATTAGTTGTAGTACACTACTTGACATTTGAAAACTAACCTTATACATTATATCTTCAAGGGTCTTCATCGCATCTACAGTTGATGACCTATATTCTAAAGAAGCGAAACATGTGATGACATCTAATAAGAAGCTACTAGTAACTTGCATTATGGTGGTAACTCCCCTAACTACAAGTAGCAAAATTCCAACCAAATGAACCAGCACAATGGCAACTATAATGGACATCGGCCAAATAATGGACTAAGTCAAGACTCTCAAGATGGATCTATTGTGTTCCAAATTTGCTTAGCGCCCGATTTTTTATCGATCCACTATATGATCCCCAACTCATCCCCGGAGTTGGGTTAAGATTCCAATTCTTAACCCAAAGTTCTCAAAATTCATCGTTGACATTGCATGATGTCCAATCTAATGACCCTGATCGACCCCCTCCACACCATGATCATCAAACTTAAAACCTTAAAATTTTCGCATCAAACATTAAATCTAAAGTCCATACTTTTGTTACAACCAACTAAAGATTCAATTTAGTGACCTAGTTTATCCGAAACCCTTAAAGCCAAAAATACCCCCTCATTCCAAATTATCAAAACACCCTCCAAGCTAAAATTATGAAAATACCATTCTAAACCCAAATTATGAAATTACCCTTTGAACCCCCCAAAATACCCTCTATGAACCCGAATTATCAAACACCATCCAGAAGGGATGAAAAATAAATTGGATCAGATTCAAATCATGGTATACCCAAATACAATTTGATTCAAAGATTTGACCAGATCTCATAAATTGTAGTCGAATATGAATCCGTTGAGGACGTTGGATATTTGCACATGATCTGATCCAATTTAGATTATAAAAAAAATTATAAACTGTTAAAATAACATAAGCATTCATATAAAAAACAAACAAATACATGTATTTTTAAACTATTTTCATCATATATATTAATATGTACGTGTCTTTTTAAAAAATTTACAAAAAAATGCAATATAAAGATATTTATAGATAAATATATTAATATATACATGCCTTTTTATAAGTAAATATGTTTATAAATATATACATATCTACAGGTGGGTCGGACGGGGGCATTCAAATCCGATCTGACCTGATCCAAAAATCCGATGGAGGGCTATCTAAATATGACAAAAAATATGACCAGTTTTCAGATTAGATCATGATCCGATCCATTTGCACCCCTACACTCCAAATTCAAATGATAAAAATACCATGTAAAACCCTAAATTACAAAACACCCCTCTAAGCCCATATTATCAAAATATTTGTTCAAACACTAAATTACCTAATTGTCGTTTGAATCATAAATTACCAAGTTACCCTTTTAACTCTAAATCACAATTTTCAAACCTCAAGTTATCAAACCCCCCCTTACCTCTCAAAATACTAACCCACCAAAATCCTCCCTTATTGTTTTGAATGTTTTTTAATCCCCCTTCTCATTATAAACGGGATGCATCATTCCCAATAAAAGAGGTTCTTGGGTGAGGAGAAGCAAGAGAGGCTCTTGAATAGGAGCAAAAGGGGTTTGTGAAGTTGAAATGGAAAGAATAAAGAGTGAAGAGAAAAGGGAGATACTGATAGCGAAGAGAAGTCTAGAGGGGTTATTGAGCAGATGAAGGAATATAGAGGTCGAGATAAATTGCAGAGTGAGAGAGAAAGAGTGGAGAAAAGGCTCCATATTGAAGAGAGCAACAAAGATATAATATAGAGGTAACGGAAATAAAGATTATATTCATTTAGTTACAGTTGTTAAACCCATTGTTTATCTTGCTATTGTTATTGGTGACATCTCACTAGCATTCAATTTAGCCCTCAACAATGTTTTCGTTTTGGTCAAAGGCAATAAGACGTAAACTTTTGACTTCATACATTTTTCTTTCTTTTTAATTCACATTTAGAATAAGTTGTGGTGCTCAAGTTCTTAGTTCCGCTAATAAATTATTTTCATTTCTTGATATCTTTAATATGACCACTTTACTAGTTTCACTGTTTTGGCATTCTATTATTCCCTTGTTCTAAAGTTAAAGGAATGTCTATTATTACTTCACCATGTCACTTCCAATTGATAGCTTTAATGCTCTCCAGCACATAGTTTTTTATTTCAAACTATAATTTTTCCATTTGGTATTTGGTGTTATGCTTACTTTTTGCTTCATTCCTTTAAGTTTGGGAGTATCTACATTCTCATATATTTGACGGAGGTGACACCTTTACTCTCTCAATTGCTCTAGTTAGACAGTCGAATCCAAATGTGGGAGTCCTGGTAGAAAATGGATGAGGATGTACTTTGTCACCCTTTTGCTTATGCCCTTACATCTAAAAAGGGCCTGGCCTAGAAGTGGAGAGGGAGGATTTCATAGTCACCTTGCATATTCATGTCATCAAAGAATGCAAGTTCTCAATCTAATCCCTAAATTTTAGTTGTTGAAAAGGTAGGAAGGGAAATTGGCATTGACAATGACTCAAGAGAGGGGTGGCTAATCCATTACATCTCTTTCTTTCTTAACTTACTTAGATTGGCCTTGTCTTAGATGGATTGTGTAAAGTTATTATTAATTCTAAATATTTTATTGCTTAGCCATGAAATAAATGATTGGTTTCCAACTTTCACAAAAAAAAATCATTGTACTAACATTAATAGGCTTGTATTAATGGCTTTAAATAACTGCATTAACAATGCACATGACCCCAAATTGGTACCAAGACTCTAGATTAACACATTATATAACCTCTAGTCTCAACAAATTGCATTCTTATGATGGCTATAATGGAGTATGAAATATCTATTAGATGTATTACATGTTTAGTTGCAATATCAAATGCATACAAACTAATAGTGGTACCAAATATAAACCACTTTGCTTTTTTATTATCCAATATTGGTATTTCAAATCATCTATTATGTCTCCATATGCATGAGTAGAATGGTGTTGTTTTAAATGTATGCACCATGGTGCCGTTGAAATTGGGTTGATTTTACTGGCCAATGGTCATGTGCCACCTTTTTTATGAGGTTGTTGCTTTCTTTACTATTATTTACCTTATCATTTGGCTTCTTATCCCTATTATGGACATGGATTTGTTTAGTTCATAGTCAGAATTGAAATCCATTAGAATCAAAATTGGAATCAAAGTCTTACAGTCTTAGAATTGTAATTGTTTATTCCCATAACCTGTTTGGTTCATACAGGAATCAGAATGAGAATTGGTATCAACTAAAAAGGTAATTCATTCCCAAGGGAGAGGAAGGGAATGGCCATTCCATCAATTGGGGGAATGCCCTTCCATTAGGAATGGGAATGGTATTCCAATTTTGCCCAACCAAACAATTGGAATTGGAATGAGCCATTTTGATTATGATTCTATACCCTAACTTCTTGTGAACCAAATGGGCCCTTATTTCACAATGAACACGATTACTCCTTGCTTCTTGTATTTGGGTGTACTTACTACATATACATATACACTTACATATCAAACAAGTTAGTTTTCAGGTGTTTACATTGTGTATTTTTTAGTTGTTATCCTTTAAATATATGTTACGAGTTTCTCTATCTATCATCTACTAGGGTTTACATTTTTTCACAATGTCACATTCAATGAAGTTGGTTTTCCATTCAACAAACACAATTGAACCTTCTTATTGCCCTTTCACTTCATTAGTTCCACCACTAGTCACTCACATTATACCTTAGCCTATCCATTCCACTATTAGCTAGACTTGTTGCATTGAGTCCTCCCTTGTCCATGGCTCCTCCCATCAAACCAATAACTACTTTCCATAGTTAACCACCCCATGGTTACTCTAGCCCGGTTTATGTATTATTAAACCAAATTCATGGTTATGTCATGATTGTTTCCCATCTCTTAGAAGCTTAAGTCTCCTCTTATACCTAGACACAATGTAACCTTTGATGGAAACTTTTCATGCTTGAAGAATATAAAGCTATTATAAATAATCACATGTGGAGTTTGGTGCCTTTTCATTCCAAACTCAATATCATTTGAAAAAAAAGGGTTATGCATTAAACGAAAATGCAATGGCAATGTTGAGCGCTTCAAGACATATTTGGTGAAAAAGGGATTTACTCAATAAGACAAAGTTAATTATGAATAGACTTCATGGCATGCTAGAGAATAATGCTTATATGGAGCAATTAATTGGTTTTATCAACCCTCACTTCTCACACCATGTTTATAAGCTCGACAAGATTTTTTGGTTCAAGGGCTAAAGTAGTAATCTTTTACGAGCACACATCTATTGACTTTGTTTTATTATAGCTCTATGTTGATGATAATATCATAATGAGATTTTTTTTTATTGTTGCTGCTTCTATAATTTTAGAATTGACAGAAACAATACTTTTTTACAAGCACACATCTACTAACTCTATTTTATTATTAGTCTATGTTGATGACAATATCAACATGAGATTTTCCTCTTTTTTTTATTGTTGTTGCTTCTATTATTTTAGAATTTATCTTAACCTTTTTTCCATAATGTAGACATGTCATTTTATTTCTTGGAATCAAATCTCACCATTCCTATGAAGAGTTACATTTATCTCAACACAAATATTCAAATGACCTACTTGATTGCATTAACATGCATGAAGCAAAGCTTTGTTCTTCTTCCATAATGGCCATTACTAAGCTTACTACTACTACTATTACTACTCATTACATACTTAAGTTTACACTTCTTTGTAAATAAAGCGTGCCAATTAATGAAGGTTGATATGAACATTGGACTACAATTAAACATGTTTTTTGTTACTTCATGCCCATACCTAGTCTCATGTTCCAAGGAGGTGACTAATTTTTCCTTTTCCCTTCAAATAGGTACGCACTAGTTGTGACCACTTCAAGTAATTCTGGCCATTCAGTCTATATGTTGCCTGAATATTCTGTAAATCACCAGTGTGAGGATGAGAGTTTGTTGCTCTTTCATCGGTTTGGACGGGAACACTTGTTGCAATCATGTCGGACATTGTTAATGGAGGAAAAATAAGACCAGCAGGAAAGGAGAATAAAGGAACACTTCTGGTTACAGATCAACACTAAAGGCCATAAGAGAAAAACACAAAAAACTGGCAATGAAGGCTGAAAAAATCTCAAGGTTGACAAACCTAGAGCTCTGATACCATGTTTTGGAATGGTAGAATGGCATATTTATACAATAAGCTGCTGCAATAAATAGAAAGAAAGAAAATAAAATAGAAAGAAGAAAAAATAGAAAGAAGAGAAAATAGAAAGTACAAAAATAGAAAGAAAAAACTTTATAAATCAATCATTCCACAATCCTAAGAATATATACAATTCTATTTTCATATCTGAACCTGTAACCCCACGTTTTCCAACAAATATAATTGCATAAAATTCAATAAAACAAAACAACATCACTTGCTCCAATATAGAGTCGAAGTATTAAAGTATAGTTAATGCATATTGATTTTCTTTGGATTAAAATGTTGCTCAAAGGGATTGGTTTTCCACTTTCTTATGCTCTTCGAGTTGTGTTATGACAATTTGGGTGCCATATTCCTCTCTACCAACTAGTAGTTCACACTCACATTAAAAACATTGAGCTAGATAACCATTTTGTTTAAGAGCATGTTGCATTTGTTTCTATTTAGGTCCAAAATTCACGCGTTTAAGCTTAAATTGTTGAGGTTTTCATTAAATTGCCCAATGGTTCTCTATTTGATTTCCTTTAGTCTAAATTTATGATTAGCCCAACCTAGTTTCAGTTGGAGTGTTAGGGATCACAATGAAGTCACCAATTTCTATGGGACTCTTACACCAATTCAACCATCTTCATATAGATAGGCTTAACCTTATCTCATTGTCACATATTATATATGTTCAAATTTGAATTCAAATTGTATAGTCCCCGCATGTAAATCATATTTATATAAATACAATATATATGGATTCTCGAGGTTTGAGAGATCTATTTCAATAAACATTACCCTATTACATAGACATGAAACTCTACAACTCATTGAGAAATTCAAATGAGTCATTAGTTCAATTGTTTAGAGATGCCATGCCATTGACCCAAACCATAGTCTCTTTTTTAGGTAATTTAGTGAGTTTGATGTGAACTTTAATCAAAATTATGGCATGTTCATAAAACCACTAGTTTGGCTCAACCCTCTTCATATAGATAGACTTAACCTTTGTCATATATTATAGATGTTCAAATTCAAATTCAAATTTTATAGTCCGCACATGTAAATCATTTTTATATAAATACAATATACATGGACTCTTAGGGTTTGAGAGATCCATTTTAATAAACATTACTTAGTTACATAGAAATGAAACTCTATAACTCATTGAGAAAGTTAAATGAGTCATTAATTCAGTTGTTTAGAGATGATATGCCATTGACCAAGACAATAGTCTATTTTTTAGGTAATCTAGTGAGTTGGATGTGAACTTTAATTAAACTTATGACATGATCATAAAACCATTAGTTTGGCTAGTTAGGTCAATTATTGATTGAAAGCATTAGGAGATGCCTTGTTAGGTAGGATTATACTTGTACAATTGCAATCTTGTACGCCAATTGAATTAAGATACTGAAACTTAATGAATCAATTTAACAAAACACCTATTATATGTCAATAATTTTTATTTTATTGGTTAACAATTAAACATGCTCACGAGTTGGACCTATATCTTGATCAGCCTAAAGAAGACGTTTTTTTTTACTCAACAATAAAACTAAATTATTTACATTAAGTGCCCTCAAAACCCAACAAAGTACTAAAAGAATATCACTATGGCTTGAAAAAAGATAAGAGGAATAAAGAAAAATATGTAATATCTATTTTTATTATATAAAACATCATCAGGTCAGGCTCGGGCTTGGGTTGGGATAAACAAGATGAATATTTAAGGCAAAACTTAAAGCATATAAAATTTAAATACAACGACAAATCATGGTTCAAATATACATTTATTATTTAAATCAAGCAATTTATATGATTTAATTTGAAATTTATCATACCACATAGTCACAATAGTTATATGTATGCTTGATTGTTTAATTATCTATCATTTTCTTCTTATCCAAACCAAAATGGTAAAAGCCTTTATAGTGGGATTGTAGAGGCATAAACAAGAGTTTTAGATACATCTTATGGATTTTGCAAATATATATGCATTCAAACTACATGTATCATTTTTTTTCTTTCAATTTTAGAAGGTGAGGTGCATACAAAAATGGTCACAAGAAAAAATATTCTAATGAAACTGAACCTTTTTATTTTGCTACATTGCATTGTATTTCATAGCAATTACTTAGGTGTCCTATGGAAATTTTAAATCCATTGTGATCTCTTAGTTGGGTAAAATAGTTGAATAGTTTAATCCCTGGCTTTATTACATTAACACGTTAACACGGTATAGTAACCATCACAGTTCATAGTTTCAATTTAAATATGTATGTAAGGGATTTTATTAAAAGTCTTGGAAGAGATAACAAAAAGCAAATAAAACTTTTGTAAACATCTAACAAATGACAAATGGTGAATGAACAAATTAATAATTAAAGCAAAATTAGTTATAAACAGGCCAATCAAAAGGACAAACCAAACAAACCATACCGATTAGTGGAATAGCCAGAATAGCCATCATTCTCACCAATACTTCCAAACCCCACCACCTTATCGTCCCCTTACATTCCACGCAAATGATGCATATTTCTTATCATCATCATTTGATGGATTAGTTGCCATTAGCTTCATCAATACAATGGCACATGATATTTATATGTCTACATAAAAAAGGATGAAAATAAGAAGAGACATTAAAGTTTAAAAATATGTTTTTACTTTACTTATTTAAATGCTTTAGCTTAATGATTGGTCCACACATGTTAGTGTGGCTCAATTCATATTTGTATGTATGATATAGGACTAACATTTATTCTTTAAATTTTACATCCACCAAAGTTAAAGTTGATATGCAATATTGATTTATATCATTGCGATTTAATTGCACGTGCTAGAGATGTCAATTGGAATGTATTTGGTCTAATCCGATCCAGTCCAATATGAATCTATTACAAATGAACTAGGATCAATTCAATCCAATAAATATTATGAACCATTTTGGACTGGTTCAATTAAATGTTTGGACTGTTCTATCTATTCAATTTTATTTTAATTTAGATTAATTCTAAGTTCTAACTTTGTTGACACTTATATTCTTATCTTTTATCAATGAACCACGTATTGGCTCAATCCAACTCAATCTACTATAAATTCATTATAAATGAACTAGGTCCAATCCAACCCAATACTTTGGACCATTAAGTCTGAGTTGGTCCAATTCAATATCTCCTGTTGGTCCATTCAAATTGATTTTGATTTGGATGATTCCAATAATATCTAAAAACAATCTCCTAAAAGCTCAAACATTTTCTTTTGATGTATAGATATTTTTAGAAAAACTTGTCAATACTCATTAAAATATTTGTATATATATATTATATGACATTTCATTTGGATTTCACTGGAACTTGGAATAACATGTGATCAATCAGATAAACTAATTGATAAATATTTGTTTCCAGGGGTTGACCCGTTGACCAGATGAGTCTGACATAGAGTTCAGCCCATGCGGATCAGACTATAGTAATTTAGGCATGCACATATACAACAACTAAAGTGTTCCACAAGTCAGGACTTAGAAGTTAGGAGGGTGACGGAACAAATTCGCCCATAAATCTTTCGATTATTACGATAAAAAACCATAAACCTTTTTGATGACATGATGACACTATTGTCCTCTTTTTTGTCAAAGGCGGCTATTCCACATAGAATCGCACAATTGCGAGGGTGTTTTCGTCAATTTGAGTTAGCGAGTGTCTCAGACATCTCCGTCAAAGATCACGGTTCAACGGAAACGGAAAAAATATAAAATAAATAATAAATAAATAAAGAAAAAAAGAGGCAAAGTCGATGGGAAATAAAATAGGGATTAAGGAAATAGAGGAAAAACAAAAAAAATGGTAAAAACCCTATTTTCCCCTTTTGTCTCCTGGTTAGATCGGTCTGTTGCTCTCTGCGGGGTTAATTTCCTCGGAGCGGAAAAGAAGAGAAAAAGGAAATAAACAAAAAGAAAAGACGGCTCTTCGGCTGTTCCTTTGTTGGACGTCAAAACTCAACCAGAGTATTACGCGAACCGATTAGAGCTCGCGAGACCGTTTGGGACAATCTTTGGCGAGGAGGGGATTTGGAACTAATCGGGTGTTGACAGAGATCGTGATCTCGGTTGTTTTTTGGTATCTGCCGGTGGGTTTGGTGGTTCCGATGAGGGATTACGATTCTTTCCGATCATGCAGGATTTGGAAGATTTCTTTGATGGGTTTTTATGGGTTTTGGTTTTCTGTGGTAGGTTCGAGATATTTTACACATTTGAGTGATGTCGGATTTTAGGGAAGGGGGTTACTTTTGAGGGAAATTGAGGGTTTACGGAGCGGATTTTTGATGCTCTCCGTGGGGAGTAGGGATGGGAGGAAGGGGTTAGGTTTGGGTTTTGGTGTTGGAGGGGAGATGGAAGAGACTGAGCTTGAAGAAGGCGAGGCTTGCTATTATCAGGGCGGCGACACAAGCATCGACCCTGATGTGGCTCTCTCTTACATCGTAAGAAGATTATTCATGTCTCTACTTCGAAGATAGTTTGATTATTTTCTTATTTTTTTTTACGGGAATTCCACGATTGAATATCTCTGTTTTGCTAAGAACTTGTTTTTGCTTCCCCTTTTTGAATGCTCTGGATTGATCTCGTAAAACATTGAATTCTTCATATCGTCTTGGATGATGTTTTCTCACGTTTTCAAACTTTTGACCCATTGTTTGATATTTTGATTCATGTTTTCTGGTTATACAAGGTCTGCTTTCTTTTTTCACAAGTTTAGAGTTTTTTTTTTTCTCTTTCCTAATGTATTGAAATAATTCATTGTTGTTTGTTTTATTTTTTTGAAGTTTAGGCATTAGAGTTATTTAAAACGATAATGTCCTGGAAATGGAACATGCGAGCTCTTACTTTGCTTTTCTCGTTAAGTTCCGCAAATGCTCCTCTCTGTGGTTTTATCGAGAATCATCAGAACAAGTTCTTTCTTTGCTTAGTTATGGAGTCAGAGAAAACAATTTCGGAAATGTCCTCTCTTCAATCAGTGTTGAAGTTAGGGAAACAATTTTGTTTGGTTTAAGCATCATTAGAACTGATGTTTACAAAATCAAACCATAACGTGTAGCGCCCTCTATCTGACACCCAAAATGAATTATGCGCTTTTCTTCTAGAACTATGGAGACTTTTATGGTTCTCTGTGCCAGATTTTTAAATGCTTTGTCATTTATTTATTTATTTTTCCTTTCTACTTAAGAGGCACATCAAATATGTATTGCTTCTTTATACGCCTACTGGTGTGCCATTTCGTATTCCATGTGCATGGTGGTATTCGTGAAGCAGTGAGCTTGACTAGTTTACTTCTGTCAGGATTGAAGTTTTAATGAATGCAATTTCAGTTTTTTAATATACATGGTCTTCTGGACGTCTGATTGGCATTTATCTATTTCTGAATATGGTTTTTTTTGGTCACTATTCATTTGCATTTTTTCACTGGCAACATTAAGAAATTGTTTTTTTGGATGTATAATATGAAGGATGAGAAACTTCAAGATGTTTTGGGACATTTTCAAAAAGATTTTGAAGGTGGAGTTTCTGCAGAGAATTTGGGTAAGTCACCCATGACTGAAGTATAGATTGTACAGAACCCAAATACTAGCATAGTTATTTTCTTCATACTTCTTGATGATGGTTTGGAATTTATGATTTTTATTCATTTTGACAGGGGCAAAATTTGGTGGTTATGGTTCATTCTTACCTACATATCAGCGCTCTCCTTCTATCTTGTCTCATCCAAGGAGTCCAGAGAAAGTTCAGAATTATAGTGCTCCAAGGTCACCAAACAACTTCCTGTCGGAGGTATAAGTTTTTAAATTTGCAATGAAATTTCTTCCATTTATTTTTTTCATTCCATAGGAATGAGATATATGAGATTGGTACCTTTGCTGGATGAGCAATTTCAATTTTATTGGAGCACTGCATGTCATGCTACCATACAGGTTGGCTGTCAAAACTCCACAGTCCCATCAAGTGCATCCTCCCAGGAGAGGCCTGAACGTGCTTCCTTGAGCACTGTACCACCATCCATTTCAAGGGCTTCATCTGTTGATAATTCAGTCAAAAGAGATCCATGCTCATATTCTACAAGGGATGCAGGGGAACATACTCCAAACCAAGAACCTCCGCATAGGTCGGTTCCGATTAATTCAAGTGACCAGAAAACACTAAAGGTTCGCATTAAAGTGGGCCCTGATAACTTGGCTGCTCGAAAAAATGCTGAAATCTACAGTGGCCTTGGCCTTGATATTTCTCCATCTTCATCATTTGAGGACAGTCCTGCTGAAAGTGGAGGTATATCTCCAGAGTCTCACGACTCTCTCGACAAATCTCCCATGAGAATACTTCAGGTAAATGTTCTTGCATTTTCTTGTCTTTATTATACAGGTTTGTGGGTGGCATTCAAGTGATCAGGAAGTTTTTCTTTTCTTGGCCTTATTGATTTTGCAAGCAGATCATGACATCTTTTTCAGTCCCTGGTGGCCAATTGTTGTCACCTCTTCCTGATAGTCTGCTCCACCTGATGGAAAAGGAAAAGCTTCTTGGAGATGGTAGAGTTGGGCCTGCCCGGAAGGGTAGCAGAGATAATTCTTTGATGGAAGCAGATGACCCTTCTTCCATGAGGCGGGATGGGAAATTATTGGGTGATAAGAAAATGAAGCCAGTGGAGAAAAATGGGAGATCTGTAGAAGTGAAAAATGAGAACGCTAAGGATTCTAGCAATGATATTAGTGCTCTCTTGAAGAAAGAAATAGATATAGAGACCCCTGCAGGAAGGGAGCTTGTTTCTAATGCCTTGAAGATTTCAATTATATCCAATTTAAAATGCCCTATTGGAGAAACAGCAAAAGGTGTTTTTAAGGCATCTGATATTTCCAGAGAAGCCAATAAGGATGTGGTAAAGGACAAGTACTTCTCACCTGATTTTGCGAAGGAGGAAGGATTGGAATTGGCTTCCAGTCAGGATCTAAACAGGGTTGAGAAGCGCAGTTTAAAAATGTCTTCAACAGACAAAGTTTGCGAAGATAAAAAAGACAGCTTTTACAAGGATGCTTCATTTGAACGTAAGAAGGATAGGAGCAAAGATGAGAGTGTATGTGGCACATCTAAAGTTGAATCTGATGCATTGAAGGGAGGGAAAGATCTAAATGGTGGATCTGTAAATCCTCCAAAACAAAAAGTTGGTCTGAAATCTACATCCCAGGAGCAGGATGGGGCTAATATACCTCAATGGAAGGAGCAATCATCCTCTGGGGGCAAAAGGAAATCAAAGGGAAGCCAAAGTAATGGCATCCCACCTGCAGATCTCCATAAAGAAAGATTAAGGGTTGATTCTGGTTCTGTAGTAAAAGAGAAAAGGAAGAATACTTCCACTGGTGATTACTCATCTAAAAGTAAAATAGATGGTACAAAATTGCACAAGGAAAAGGGAAAGATAAGAGATGGTTATAGAGATGTACTTGGTGATGTAAAAGTGGAACAATCAGAGTGCAGATTGGACTCAGTAGAAATGCCTTTTAAAGATAGGCAGAAGAATAAAAAAACCGAGGCTTTTGATAAGGAATTCCAAACATCTGCTGACAAAACAAAAGAGCGATCAATTGGTAAAAAACCTGATAGCTCACTGACCCATGTTGAACATCAGAAGGCAGCTCCAATGACTGCTCCTGCTTTGGTAGAAAATGGACCCATTTCTGATGGGGCTTCTGCAACTGTAGCTGCTGTGCTTATACAAGATAACTGGGTTTGTTGTGATAAATGTCAGAAGTGGCGACTCTTGCCATATGGTATTGAGCCTGAACACCTTCCCAAGAAGTGGAAGTGTAGCATGCTTACCTGGCTGTAAGTTCCTTTCTAATAGTGTTCTAGGCTCCATTATTATATTGTAACCTGCATGCCCGGATTAATAAATGTAAGGGTTAGTCTGGAACTGAGTAATATGATGGGAATATCAAATAAAAACATTTTAAGTTAGTTTATATAAAATTCCACTCCGAAGTTCAAGACTTATATTTTCCTTGTCCTCAAATTGAACACTGAAATGGCCTTCAGTGTGTTGCTCTCAATTTGTTCCCTAGGGGCTCTTCACACTGTAATATTTATGATTTAACTGTTAAACATGCATAAACATATACATATTTACTTTTATTATGTATGTGCACTTGTTTTAGTTCAGTATATATCTTACATAATTATAATATATTTTGTTCTATTTGTTCAAGTCATTGGATATTGCTTGGTGCTTACTGCTTAGCTTCTTGGTTTGCGTTTTGACTGCACTAGTGCCAAGGCTTACTAGGTGTTTTAAAAATACTGATCAGCAGTTAGACCTAAAGTTAGTTCTTCAAGAGCAGGGGAACAATTAAGGTCTGGCTACCTCAGTAGTGGTGCTGTGGTCCTCACCAAGCAACAATATTGGCATTTTGTATTGCCAAAATTGTTCATGTGGTGAGGAATTATCCATATTAATAAAATTTCAGCTGTTAATGATTTTTTTTTTGCCATTTGGTTGGATGGTTGGGAGTACCCAGTTTGATTGTTATTTTGCTAATGCCATATATTCTAGAGATGTTCCATACCCAGTTTGATTGTTATTTTTCTAATGCCATATATTCTAGAGATGTTCCACCAGAGAATCTTGAATCCTATTTTATGGTTAAAAGGTCTATGAAATCATTCATGTGCAGCAGTTAGTTTATTTTCCCTAGTGATAAATTCGTTTATTGGACTGCCTTCCCCCCTTGTTCCTTTTCCAATTTGGACTAACTATTACACTATTAAACTTGGTTTCTAGGCCTGGAATGAACCGATGTAACATCAGTGAAGAAGAGACAACAAAAGCTGTGCAAGCATACCAAGCCCCCTTTGC
The DNA here is from genome assembly GCF_000365185.1 of Nelumbo nucifera. The sequence continues at coordinate 6,994,998 of NW_010729096.1, read as the reverse complement.
TCTCCTTGGAAACCAAAACAATTTGCAAGCTCAGCCCAATATAGTGGCAACAGGTGTAAACTTGGTTGATGTGCAGAATCTTGGTCAAAACAATCAGGATTCTAGTTTGGTTGGTTTATCTGCTGGGGGTAAGAAGAAACATGGGCTAAAAGAAGCTAGTATATCTAACAGTACAAGTGTCATAAACTTTTCAAATTCATCAAAGAAGAATCAGCAGTCCTCTGTGAAAAGCAGAAGCTTAAATGATGTGACCAACTCTCCTTTGGAATCCAGTCTGGCAAACAGGCCTGGATTTCAGCAATCAAATAAGTCAGGTGACTTTGCTGGAGAAAAGCATATGCATAAACAGAAAGAGAAGTACAAACTACCGGAACACTATTCAGATGGAGGTATGCCCTAGAAGCTTGCATTTCTTTGACACACTTAAATTTAATCCCCCTTACTTGCAGTTATGTAATTACTTTTTGATATTATATATTACGGCAGGTGATGGCAAGCACATGAAAAATAAGAGGGAGTCTGATCAAGAGGGTCTTAGAGCTTCTAAAAAAACCAAGAAAGAAGGTGCATATTATGCTGATGAAGATAGAAATTCTGACCATGGTGGGGCCATGGGGAGAGTGTTCCCATGCTCAAGTGGTAGTTTACCAACAAAGGTGCTTGGAAAGGATCTACAGAAATACAACAAATTTTCATCTTCTAAGGACTCAAAGTGTAATGCAAAAGATGGTTCACTAGCTTCTGTAAAGAAACCAAATGACCATTTTCAGGTTTCTTTGGATGGAGGATCTTTGGATATGGGCAAAAACAATAAAATGGATATGGCTGCAAAGAAGAGGAAAGGGAAAGAGTGGCAAGGGAGTCAGAGTTACTCAGAGGCACTGCCAACTAGTGCACATCATCCACAAGACAGTGGGGTTCCTATGAAGGTGGAAACTAGTGAGAGTGAACTGAGAAAGGACAAGAAAATTAGGTTGTCCAAATCTGATGGAAGGGAATCCAGTACAAGTAAGAGCGAAGGCAGAAAAGATAAAAAAGGAAAGGTGACCCGGATAATCTTGTCTGGAAGTCGAGATCAACCAGTTGATGGAATGGAAGAGGAAGGCATAAGTTGTATTGAAAAGGAACCACTACAGGGTCAACAAGATTCATTGAAAAGGGATTCAGGGTTTGGACAACCTTCTGTTGCTGCCACTTCTAGCTCATCAAAGGTCTCAGGCTCACGTAAAACTAAAAGCAACTTCCAAGAAGTTAAAGGCTCTCCTGTGGAGTCTGTTTCTTCATCCCCTTTGAGGATTTTTAATCCTGACAAACTTATGCCAGTAAAAAGAAATGTTTCTTTGAAAGATGAAACATCTAATTTTGGGGTTTCTGGCATGGGTAGCCCGAGAAGATGCTCTGATGGTGAGGGTGGTGATGGTGGGAGTCATCGATCTGGAATAGTAAAGAAGGAGAAAACTTCCTCTGGCACTCATCATAGATCATTGGAATCTTCTGTGCAGCAGGATAGGGATGCTTTGAGTGGCAAAATAAAAAACCAGGCTGAACCTTCTTCCAAATTTGGAAGCACCCATTTGGTCAATGGCGGTCCTGATAACCTAGACCAGGATAACCATTGCCATGAGGAGAGAGCTAATAATAGTCACTACCATTCAAATGGTTTGGTCCCACGGAAATCTGGTAAAGGCTCTTCTCGGTCTAAAGACAAGCATAGAAATTCAAAATCTGATTTCGAAAAAGGAAAGGTCAGGGTCCCTGATTCTTTCAGTGAGCAGGAAGAATTATATTCAATGAAAAGCTCTAGATATGTGGGAGAGCCTGAATCTCATGATTGTTCACCTTCCCACGAAGAAATGAGGGATGGGAAATACAACTTTATGGAGAAGTGTGGCATGAAACCTGACAAGGATGAGAAAGGTCACTCAGGTAAGCATGATCATGTAGGAAAATGGTCTAGTGAAAGTAGTAGAAGAGAGAACCAGTCAAAACATGGTGTCCATGAAGGTTCAGGTGCAAAATTGGATCCTAATGGCAGCAAGGATGGGAAGCCAATCATCCAGCAGAACATGCTGCAGGAGCGTGAGGGCGAACGATCTTCAAACTGGATTTCCTCAGATAGAACTGACCGAATGGAAATTCCGTCAGGGAGAGGGAAGTCACACTTGTTAACACATTCTGGAGATAAACAAGAACCACAGTCTCTGTGTGGTCGAATTGCACCTGGTTCCCAGACAGGAAGTGGATCAGTGGTGTTTCCAGTTGATGCCTCTGGTGGTGGCGAGGCATTGAAAGCTCCAAAACACCCCAGGAAACCTGATAACCAGAATGGGTCTCATTCTAATAATGTGAGGTATGCCACACCTAATGGAATTGGAGTCAGGGATCTTGATGCTCCAAGTCCGCTTCGAAAGGATTCTTCCAGTCAGGCTGCTGCTATTAATGCCTTGAAAGAAGCCAAGAATCTTAAACACACTGCTGATAGGCTTAAGGTGTTTTACACTAAATCCTGTGTCATTTTTCTTTGCTGCAAGCTTCATTATTTTATGTCCGTTTCCTTTGTTCTAACTTCTGATTAAACTATCTTCTGTAGAACTCTGCATCATACGTTGAAGCTACTGGGTTATACTTCCAGGCAGCTCTGAAGTTTCTTCATGGGGCCTCCCTTTTGGAGTGTAGCATTGAGAATATAAGATATGGGGAGCAGAATCAGTCCATGCATATTTATAGTTCTACTGCTGCACTGTGCGAGTAAGTTTAATTGTCAATACTGCAGGAAATTGTTTGCTTCTTGTGTGTAATTTTTAACATTTTGCTTCTGAAAAAATGAATAGGGTTCATAGTCAATGTTATTGACAACTTCTGTTTTTGTTTGGTTTGCCTTGCATCTTTGCAACTAAACCCTTTGCACTGGCCTGTAAGGTTGATTGTTGTTCTCTAAATTTATAGACAATACCTTACCTACTTGAAAAAAATCTTTGCAAATCATCCTTCCTGATATTATTGTAAATTGCTTCCGAGGCTAGAAATTTGCATTTTCGTTGTACTCGTAGGTTGTATCTGTATTTTTAGTTTCTTGCCGTAGTAAATTCATTGAAATTGAGCATATCTTGGCAAAAATCTGAAACTATTTGTCTGATATCTGACTTAAACTTCGTAATTTCTTTTGAATCATGGTATAGAGTTGTATGCTATTTAGTTGTCCCCTCCATGGGACATTGATTTGCAGTAAAAAAGACAATAGGCATGGTTCACTAATTTTCATGGGACATTCATGTGCTGCTCGCCTATGTTCACTAATTTTCCTCTGTTGTGGTACTGTGGTAGGATAATAGGCATGGTTTAACACCCTTGAATTCTTTCTTTTGCCGGTTTTCCACATCTTCTACTTTAGTTTTGCTTAGTGAAAAAATGTAAGCGTGCTTAGCATTGTTTTCTCCAGTAAGTGTTAAAATTTTATTAATATGAAAGAAAGAATATAGCATCCATAAATGTGCCCAGCCCGCACTAACCATGAACTTGTTTCCTTTTATTACCAACCCTTCCTGGTAGATCAATCGCTAGTACAACTGATTTCTGTTAATCCCTTGTCTTGCTAACCTATCAGCTAATCTATTAGCAGATTTTGCAACCTATGTGTGGCTTATATTCATCTCCATAGCTATTCAACCTGTTTCTTATGTATTAGTATTTCCATGATTCCATCCTCCTCTTGTTTAGCCAGCCCATGACAATTGACCGTCCCCTTTCACCATTAGATTTCTATACCTAGAGATTTGGCCAGTTTCAGTCTGTGTACAACTGCCGTTACTTTCAACAGGTCTAGATTAAGGCTAAAATCATTTTTTCACAATCTCTAAATACTCCACAGAGCGAGTTTCTATGGAGTGTTAGGACTGAAAAATAGAAACTTCATTTGGTCAAATGGGAGGTGGTGTGTAAACCTAAAACAGAGGGGGGTCTTGGGGTGAGGAGGGTGGGAGTTTTCATCAAAGCTTTGTTGGGGAAGTGGGTGTGAGGTTTGGGAGGGAGAGAGGGGCACTTTGGAGGAGAGTGGTTCCTTGTAAGTATTGGGTGGTGAATTTTTGGTGGGATTCAAAGGAAGTGAGACAATCTTATGGAGTTAGTGTATGGAAAGAGATAACGAGTTTCAACTCTTTGATGTTTTTTTTTTATTCTTGGAAGGTGGGGAGTGGGTCTAGCACAAAGTTTTGGGAGGTTGATTGGTCAGGAATTGGGAATTTTGGTGGGATATGCCCAAGACTATACAATTTGGGTCAGAAGGGAGTGCCTATTTCTGATTGTTACGAAACAATTAATGGATCAGTGGTTTGGACTTCAAATTTTAGAAGGCCTCTATTCAACTGGGAGATGTAGCCAGAGGAGTGTTTGTAACTACTGTCAAAATTGCAGTGAATGGAAATTAATCCCTCAGCTGCAGACATCAGGTGGTGGAAAGAGTGCAAGGATGGGAAGTTTACAGTCAAGTTGATGTACTCTATATTGATCAGAAATCCGGTGGAAGTTGATTCAATTCGGGGAGTGTGGGGGAAACCAGTGCCCCCAAGAGTGGAAGCCTTTGCCTGGCGCCAGAGGTTTTTAAAAACGAACCGGTCAGGGGTCCGGTTACCGGTTCGAACGGATCCGAACGGTCGGCTGTTCTGACAGAAAAATAAAAATTAAAAAATTGGAAAACGGTCAAAACCGTTCGAATGGTTCAATCGGTTAACCAGCCGGTTCAGTGGTTTGCTGACCAAAATCAACGGTTTTGGGGGATAAAGCGGTTTTGGAGGAAAACGGAACCGGTCAGGTGACCGGTTCCCGGTTTTTCCGGTTTGACTGTCCGGTTTTGAAAACAGTGATTTCAGTTTTCAAGCAGATGTGTTGTGTTTGGCTGGAGCAGTGATTTAAAAGGTGTGGCTCAGGTGTGCCTAGGCGCATAGGTGAGGCGCATTTCAGGGCATGCGGCTCGCCTAGGTCCTAGGCGCAGTCCTTTCAAAAGGCGCCCGCCTGGTGTGCCTAGGCGTGCACCTGATGCGCCTCGCGCCTCATTGGTAATGTTGTTCATTCATTCATCCTAATAAAATGTCTTCTTAAAAAACAAGTAAAACTATAAAATCATTATTTTTTTGTGTGAAAACTAAGAATTTAAGAGCTAATGTGGACTTGTTTAGGCTTGCCTGGAGGGGCGTGGCACGAAGGCGGCCCGTAGAATCAGGAATGCTATATGTTTTACATTACATTAGCTACGTGAAGTAATGCAATTGAGTGAAAAAAGAGATTAGAGGTTTTAAATGCTTGAAAATGTTTTATATGTTTGATTTTATTTTTAAATTCTCATTTGAATATGCTTTACAAAATTACATCTTATGTTTATGTACTTTAATTTTAGATAATAGGTTTTTTAAAACATTATTTTAGAATTTAAGTTTATATTTTTTTATTAATATTATGTTTAGTATTTTTTTGAATTTTTTGGACTTTTTTTTATTTTTTAGCATTTTTTTTTATAATTTTGCACCTTGCGCTTTTAAAACACTGGGCTGGAGAAGAAAATATTAGTCACCTGTTGTTCCAATGCAGTTTTATAAACCCAATTTGTTCCTATTTCTTCAAGCTGTTTAAGGTGGACATGTGGTCAGCATCAGATTCAGCTGAAATTTTTGGGTAATGGCCAAGAATTCAGGGTGGTCCTAAGGTCAAAATTCTTTCTAATTGCCTTATAATTCTGGTTTGTTTTCTTCTTGTATTTGTGTTTTTTGTATATTATATTCTAAAATTTTTTCCTCATCTTCCTTTTTTGATGTTTTCCTTGATTTCCCTAGGGATTTTTTTCATTCCTAATTTCTTCAGTCCTCTCTAAGTAGTCAAAAAACCATTCTTACCAGCCCAAACTTGTAAGCTCCATTTAAGCTCATTTTCATCCTCTTGTCAGTTCTTGTGGGACAACCAGTGGAACTTCTCTTCATTTACCTTGTATTATATATTTAGAAGTTAGCAATGGTTTAACAAATTCTTAGATATTGATTTCACCAGATTTGAAATGAGGATAAATTCTTAGTTAGTGATTTAGAAGTTCTTATATGTGTAGCTAGTTGGTTAGATCATGTGAATTTTGTGTATAGTATGTATCGAAAGAATGGAACTAGATAATCTGACATCCTTGACTCAGTTTTAGTTCCAATTATTAAGGCTATATAGTAGAAAGAGATAATTCTATGCTTTGCAATTGGTCAAATTCAGATAAAGAACTCAATTTATTGTAATCAGAAGTTTATATTTCTGCATCATTACATATCAGTACTTGTCTCCTCACTGGCAGTCTATTTTTATAAATTCTAGATTTTGTGCTCGTGAATATGAAAAATACAAAGACATGGCTGCTGCCTCTCTGGCTTACAAGTGTATGGAGGTGGCATACATGAAGGTCATTTATTTCAAACACTCTACTGCAAGTAAAGACCAAACTGAGTTGCATGGTGCTCTGCAAATGGTTCCTCCAGGTATTTAAACTACTCCCATGATTTTGGAACTTACAATATACCATGTCTTTTTTGGCCTTTTTATTATTTTAAGGAGTACCGTATAGTCCTCTCACCTAAAAATTGGGGTGCCAAAAAGAGGAAATGCCTAGAAAATAAAAAGTGTGATGATACACAGCTCATAAAAGATCTTTTTTCTTTTCAAACATGTCACTGCTCATATAATTGGCTGATACAAAAGAAGAATATCAGATATTGATTATATAGTTAGAAGTTGGCAATGGTTTAAAAATTCTGAGATTGTTTCCCTCTTAGTACGAGGGTGGGCCTTGGTGCAACGGTTGGGTTGTTCCATTAGTGACCTAGGTGACCAAGGTTCAAATCTTAGAAATATATAATATGTTTTATATTCTATAATCTATACACTGATTGCTTTAATGAAATTCACCAGTTACTGGAAAAAAGTATAAGTTCAAACAGTCATTGCCTTGTTGTGATTGCCGGCGATGGTTTTTTACTTGTTTTCTTTTCGGATTTTTTTCCTCTGACAACCCTTGAATTTTGCCCAAAAACACCACTTTAAACCCTTAAGAATTAAAAGGGCCATTTTGCCCTCAAACTATGATGGAAGGCCATGTCAAGTAAAAAACGTATGATGTTAGAGACATTGTTGACGGCTATTTAGACAAATATTAAAATAATAAGGTCTGGTTATGTGGCATTGCTTAAGTAAAAAATCTGGGAAATTATAGGTTGGTCCCACTTGAAATTCTCATATGTTCATACTTGATGAAGAATAAAAGCTTCTCTTTGGTAAAACACCTATCCACAATACCCAGCATGTTCTAAGCAATAACAAATCTATCGAAAGCTTGAACAACCCAAGTTATCTCTCATGTGCAGGTAGTGACTTTTAGAGTTCTAGAGGATTATGTTCACATTGAACTTGGGTTTCATACTCTTTACGATCCCAGAATCATAATTAGCTGCAATTGCTTTAGGAAATTATTCTTCTAATTGAAAACCACTGATTCGTTCACATGGTGTCTGTAAGTGAATAGAAAACCACTGTCGTAAAGGTTTTTAAATTTTGTTCTTCAATGCTCTTGGTTTTTGTGGCTTCTTCTTCTTCTTTAATGATTTCACGAATTAAGAACTAGGTTTTGGCTAAATGTGATTCTAATGTTGCTGAATCCATGGGTTTGAGTACACGTTTTCGGTTACTTATTGACCTTTTCCATAGGACCTAGGTGGCTTGTAGCATCAGGAATGTAATATGTTTTACATCACATTAGCTATTTGAAGTAATGCAATTGAGGTATAAAAGAGATTGTGGGTTTTACATGCTTGAAAATGTTTTATATGTTTGATTTTATTTTTAAATTCTCATTTGAATATGCTTTACATGTTTCGTTTATGTATTTTGTATTTTAATTTTAGACAATAGGTCTTTTTTTTACTTTTTTAAAACATTTATTTTAAAATTTTAGTTTATATTCTTTACTAATACTATGTTTAATTTCTTTTGCATTTTTTTTTGAATTTTTTTGGGCATTTTTAAAAAATTGGCATTTTTTTTAACTTTTGTGCCTTGCACCTCGGGCGCAAATTGATCCCTACGCCTTTTTTGCGCCTTGCGCTTTTAAAACATTGATAATTTCAGAATGCCAAGGGGCGTTTGTGGAAAATAGATTGATGGTTGATGGGGTTTTAATAGCAAATGACTTAATCGATTCAAGGCTAAGAAGTGGGAGGGGTGGCCTGCTTTGTAAGATGGATTTAGAGAAAGCGTATTATCATGTGAATTGGAGCTTCTTGAACTACGTACTTAGGAGGATGAATTTTGGCTTCAAATGGAAAAACTGGATGAAGGTATGTATTAACACTCCTTCCTTCTTAGTTTAGGTGAATGGAAGACGGCATGGGAATTTTAGAAGCTTGAGGGGAATTGGGCAAGGGGATCCACTACCCCCTTTCCTTTTTCTTTGTGTCATGGAAGGCCTCTGCAAATTGGTGGAAATGGGTGGTGTTGGTGGATTCATAGAATGACTTTTAGTAGGCAATGAGAAGGTTGAGGTGAATTTACTTTAACTAGTAAGTGTGCACGTGACAATTCTGGATGATGATAATGATAGTAATAATGTATCCAAAATTTTCTATCAAATTCATGTAATTTTTTATTTTTTGTGTTTCATTATTAATCGGATGCAATTTCTAAAATCTGAATCCAAAATATGTAAACACCTCATATTGGTGTGCAAAGGTTTGGGTATTGTTGAGAAGTCTACCCAGTGATTTAAAAGGCGTGCCTAGGCGCTTAGGTGAGGCGCATTTTAGGGTAGGTGCCTCGCCCAGGTCCTAGGCGCAGCCCATTCAAAAGGCGCATGCCTGGTGCGCCTTGCGGCTTAGCCCAGGCGTGTGCCTTTTGAAAATTTGCCTATTTTTCCCTTTTTTTGAGTTTGGCCGTTGGGGCATGGAATTAGGAATGTAATATATCACATTGGCTACTTGATGCAATTGAGAAAAAAAAAGAGATTGTGGGTTTTATATGCTTGAAAATGTTTTATATGTTTGATTTCATTTTTAAATTCTCATTTGAATATGCTTTACATATTATATTTATGTATTTTAATTTTATATAATAGGTTTTTTAAAACATTTATTTTAAAACTTAAGTTAATATTTTTATTAATATTATGTTTTATAATTTTTTGATTTTTTTGCATTTTTTTTTAAATTGTGCACCTTGCCTCAAAAAGGCGCGTGCCTCGCCTTGCGCCTCAGGCGCAAAATGGCCCTTGCGCCTTTTTTGCACCTTGTGCTTTTAAAACACTGAGTCTACTAGGTTGGTTGGACTCTTCTTTTGTAATGTTTTATCTTCCTAGTGTATCTTTTTTTTTGTTCATTTATAAAAAAAAAGTGTAAGATTTTTTTTTTTGATTGATAAAAAAGTGTACGATTTAAAGAGAGGGAATTGAATGAGGTGAAAAGTAGTTCAAATTACATTTTAAACCTCACAATTATATGGGGATTAATAGTAATGTAAATATAGAATTTTAAATGTATTCAATTTTTCTATAATATGCCCAAAACTTTTTTTGTGAAGTTTATGTATTTTTTTTTCATTTTTGGGCTTTATATTTTATTAGTTTTTATTAATTGATTATGACATTATACATTGACATATTTGACCCAAAAGTTGAACTATTGGTTTCCGTCAATAAGGAAAATAATTTCATTATTGGTTAGTTTTAGATTATGTTTTTCATTTTTATCGTTAGTAAAAATAATACTTGTTTATTACACTTTTTTTTAATTTGATTAATAAAAATATCATAAATGTGTAATTTTTTTAGATTTTTGACATTTTCTATATCTATTCCTATTTACAAATTTTATTATCTAGCTATGACTTCATGGGTTGACCATTTTGATTCGGATGGTTGAAAGTCTTAGTCATCACTTCGATAAAGAATGGTTTATTTTTGAGTAAGTTTTAAAATCTACGGGTTTATATTGTTAAAAGTATTGGACAGAGATTTAATTTGTAGCATTTGTTAGTGAAAAATAACTTAAATATAGGATTTAATAAGAGAGAATGGGAGTTACTAACTTAAATATAAGACTTAATGAGAGGAGATTAAATGAGGAGAAAAGCATTAATCGAAATTACATTTTCAACCCTTATAATTAGAGATGGACTAAATACATAAATATGGGCATTTTATTCATGACAAGTTCCACACCCTCATTCGTACTTTTAATAATAGTATAGATATGCTGATGACCCACTCATTTTTTGTGATGCTAATAGTTGCAATTTGTAATGCTTATGTTGAAATGTTTTGAAGTAGTCTTGGGGCTGCAAGTAAACTAGCGCAGAAGTGAGCTAGTAGCTGTGGGAGAGGTGCATGGGGTGACTAGTTGGGCAGAGATCTGGGGTTGCATAGTGGGGAAGTTGACCTTAGAATTCTTGGGAATTTCTCTGGAAGCAAGATGCAACTCTAAAACAATTTGGGAGCCAATTGTGAAAAGACATGAACAAAGATTGGCCTCCTGGAAAGCCAAGTACCTGCCCTACGAAGACAAAATTACCTTGGCAAAAAGTGTGTTATCTTAAATCCCTTTATATTTTATATCTTTATATCCAATCCTGGAAGAAATGGCATGCATTTGAAAAGAAAATGAGGGATTTTCTTTGGAGAGGTTGGAAAGGGGGAAAGAAATACCACTTGGTGAATTCTGCAGGCCCAAATCTCAAGGGGGGCTGGGTGTTAAAAGGGTGAAGAATGTTAATGCTGCTCTGCTAGGGAAGTGGTTTTGGAGATTTGGGGAAGGAGGGCTGTGGAAAAAAGTGGTGCAGGCCAAATATGGTGAAAGGATTTGGGGTGGGAGCCGGTTCAAACCAATCCTATGGGTGCTCAGCTTGGAAGGAATGAAAAGGCATATAACTTGTTTGTAAATGGAGTGAAATTCAAAATAGGAAATGTGGAACATGTCAAAGTTTGCAAGGATGTATGGTATGGAGAGAGGTCCTTGGCTGAGGGCCTGTTCGTTTCCTCTTAACTCTTATTTCTTAAAAGGATTCTTTTAACTTTAAGAGAAAAATGGTTTTTCGTTTCCTCTTATCTCTCATCTCTTAAGGTGCAATCATACAACTTTTTGTTTTCCAATGATACCCCAAAAAAGAGAATAATTCACCAATACCAATATAGGGTCAAAATGGATATTTGATAATTTTTAGAATTCAGAATTTAGAACAACATTCTCTGCATTCAGAGTTCAGAGGAAAGAAAAGTTCACCAATACCAATATACCTCTTAATTTAATTATTGCACTTTCAGATGTCAGACTTCAGAGCAAACGAACATGCCCTGAGAGTTTCCCAGCTCTGTTTGAAATTGCAATGAACAGAGAAGTCAAAATTTCTGATTGCTTGCAGATTCAAGAAGGTAACATAGTTTAGGCTCCACAATTCAGGAGGAATTTAAATGATTGGGAAGTGGATGTGTGGATGGGGTTACTACTAGTGGTGAGCAAGCGGTTTATTTGGTTAAAAACCGAACCGAATAAATCAAAATTTTTAAAACTGAAATTTTAAATGAAAAACCGAACCGAAACCGAAATAGAAAAACAAAATAACTGAAACTGATTTTTTTCGGTTTTCGGTTATTTTGGTTAAACCGAAGTTCAACACTATATATTTTAATATATATTATAGTGTATATTTTAATGTATGATATATTATATATTAAAAAATATATATTATATAATGTATATAATAAATGATATATTTTAATACATAATATAGTACAATATAATAAATTTTATACATATTATATATGTATTATATGTTAATATATATTATAGATAATAAAATTCGGTTTGTTTTGGTTAACCGAATTTCTAAACCTGAAAACCGAAACCAAAATTTTGGGGTTGGTTTTAACTGATTAATGCTCAGTCATAGTTACTACAGCAGTATGATACACAGGTGGAGGCTGACAGGTCTGACAGAAGAATTTGGAAATGGGAGAAGTTTGGAGTTTTCACTTTTTAAGTTCTTTTTTAAGGCAATGGATAATGCAGAAGGACATCCAGTCCCAGCTCACATCATTTGGAGTAAAAATCTGCGTTCAAAGATTTCCTTTTTTGTATTGTCCGCCTACCTTAACAGATTACTCACACGGGACAACCTGGCACGGAAAGGCTTTGTGTTGGGGATTCCCCCCTGTCCGAGGTGTTCCCCTCCCTTTTTGCTCTTTCCAGTCTTGAAGGAAAAACCATTAGTGATTTTATTAGCTCTTCCTCTTCACCTTCAAACTTGAATTGGAATCTGGATGTTGTTAGAAATCTGAGAGAAGCTGAATTGTCTAGTGTCTCTGCTTTGGTTAATTTGCTGAACTCAGTGGTTTTGGGGGACAGTGGCTCAAATTCTAGAGTTTGGGCACTCAATCAGTCCGGGTCCTTCTCTTGCAAATCTTTCTTGAACTCTCTTGTTGCCACATTCTCATCTCATTCTTTCCCTATCAAGGAGATTTGGCTTCGACCCATTCCTCCTAAAGTCAGTGCTTTTTGTTGGGAAGTGTTCCTTGGCTCCATCAATACCTGTGAATTGCTTCAGAGAAAAGACCAAATTGGTGCTCCTTATGTAAGGTGCATGGTGAGACTGCCTTTCATCTTTTAATATCTTGTCCTTCTGCTAATTTCATTTGGGAGTGGTTGTCCTCTCTGTTTGGATGCAGCTGGTCTCCTCCTACTAATCTGGAAAGCTTCTTTAGCTGTCACTTATTCAGGTGTTCTAAAAGGAGGGGCAGAATTATGGGATGATGCACTAGAGCAGCAGTTGCTTGGACAATTTGGGAAGAAAGAGCTATGAGCATCTTTGATGACAGAAAGAAGCAAAGAAACTGTGATTGAAGTGATAACTCCAAGGGTGGTGCATTGGGTGAAAACACTAATTTTTTTTTGCTGATTTTAAGACATAAGACTTTTTCAGGTTATGGGGAACAATTGCAAAGACTGCACCTAGGAAACCCATTGTGAATGAATCCTGTTCCCCTCCAGATGTTGGGTGGAAGAAACTAAATTTTGATGGCAGCTGTTTGGGAAATCTGGGGCCATTGGGAATTGGTGGGATAATAAGGTAAGAGAATGGAAATATGCTAGCCATGTTCTCAGGTCCTTTTCTGCATGGTTGTGTGGTGAGCTCAGAAATGAAGGCAGCTGTGTTTGGTGTTGAAAAAGCCAAAGAAATGGGCACTGATAGGTTGATTGTTGAAGGGGATTCAAAAACTGTGGTGAACTGGCTGAAGAAAGGGGAAGGAATAATTTGGTATTTAAGGAATGAGTTCAGGCGCTTCAAACAGGCCTAAAAAGACATGGTGATTCAAATAAGATGGATTAGAAGATCAGCTAACAGCATGGCTGATGGACTAGCTAAGCAAGGAGTTCAAAGACAATCTATGTTTTGGGCTATGTTCTATTTAGTAGGCAGAGAAACCCTGGAAGTAAAAATGGGCAATCCTGAGCCAAATCCTGTTTTCAGAAAACAAACAAGGGATCAGAGATGTTTCTGTTGGGTTACCCTTTGGACTGTGTTTTAATTAATGGGATTTTCTTTTGGGTTTACTTGTGTCTGCAATGTATTTAGTGGGACAATTTGGACTGCCTGTCCGCCCACAACTTCTTGTTGTACTTGATTTTTTAATTAATGAATCAATTCTGTGTTGCTGATAAGAAAGTCTTTGTGTTGGATTCAGACGGGTGTGTAATGTGTGAAGGACAGCAGGAAACTGTAGATCATCTTTTGCTGCATCATAGTTTCTCTCATGGGATTTGGAGCAGAATTTCATGTTTATTTGAAGAACAAAATTGTTGTCCAGGATCAATTGAGTTTGTAAGAGGCTGGAGGGTGGAAGGTCTGCACCAAAGAGGAAAGATGATACCCCAGCAGTGGTATTTTGGTGTCTTTGGCAAGAGAGGAATGCAAGGGTCTTCAAAAACAAGTCTAGTTCTGCTGATGCTATTCTCAGAATAATTTGGGAAAGATGTATTCATGGTTGGCTGATCATAGGTTGTTTAAGGGTGTGGGTTTTGATTCCTTTTTTGTAAATGACAATCTTTTTGTAGAGCCGGATGGGGGGGTCAAGGTCAGAGGGGACATGTTTTGAGGGTCCCTGAGTATACCATCTTGCTGTGTTTTGTTCATATTAATACATTTATACTTTATCTTCTCTTAAAAAATGGCCCTTCTAATTGTTTAGGGTCTAAAGTGTTTTTTCTGCGAAGTTTAAGGGTTGTTAGAACAAAAAAAACCATAAAAGAGATTCTATATTTGTTCAATATTCACGTCTATTCATCTGTAATATGTGCCATTCTCTTTTTCTTTTATGCAATAAGTTTAAGGATTTTATTGGTATTATTGCCACCTATATTACATTTTTGTTTATTCTTCAGGAGAATCTCCCTCATCATCTGCTTCAGATGTTGATAATTTAACCCACCAAGGGGTGCAGGATAAAATTGCTTCAACCAAGAGTACTAATTCACCTCATTTTGGTGGAAACCATGTGATTGTTGCACGCAACCGTCCAAGATTTGAGGGGCTTCTCAACTTTGTAAGTATACTCATTGTCATTTATGTTCTATGGTCTTTACTTCATCTCTACAGTCTATATATGTAGAGCTTCATGGAAGAAGAGGAGATTTGATAGAAATATGTGAATCCAGTCCCTTTAGAGATGCCAGTTCACATGGATATCTTGAACACTAAATGCATTGGGCTAAAAGGGTCATTATCAATAGAGAAAAGGGGGGTATTCTAGGTCTATTTGGGTGAGAGATTCCTCAGGTTGAAGATTTATGTGGTTATTCTTGTTAAATAGGGGTTCTTCTTAGATCATCTAAACCATAGGGGTAGTCGGTGCAACTCCATGATTATTGTGTTAATCTGGCAAGCATCCGTGTAATTAGTGAATTATTTATTTATTTCCTGTACAACCGCTTTCTTCCTTTTAAGATTATTTTCTTTTTCATGTCCTACCACCCTTTTGCAGTAAGGATGCCATCTTATGGTTTGTTTGGCCTTATTACCTATTTGTTGGGCCTCATAGAAGGAACATAACTGGGAAATTTTAGATTTCAAAAAACTACAGGAGAAATTTTGAGAGTAATGGCCTGTATTAATTGTTTGTGGCTGTTGGTAGTTTTTTGATGGTTTGGACTTTCTTGTGCTTAAGGGGTTTAGGGGGCTGAGGCTCAGAGATTTTCTGTCTAGGGGAGCACAAGTGTAGGGTGTAGGGGGCTGTATATACTTAATTAAAATCTTTTTATCACTAATCCCTTCTTATCCAAGGAAAAAAAATTTAAGGTAATTATAAAAAAAAGTTATGCCTTTGGTATAGCAAAAAGGGGAAAAATTTCTGCTTAGTAGGTTGGTTGGTGGGTTGAATCTTTGTGTTTGATGTTCTTACGTATTGTTGCATTTTACCTTGATGGTGGAATAAATGTTTTTAAGTGGGTTTGGGAGGTGGAACAATTTGTCTAGTATATGATGTGAAGTGACTTGAATAATTTGACCATAGTGAAGAGAAACTCTGATACTAAAATAGGTGAAGAAAATTTATCCAATTTATTCATAAAAAAAAATAGGTGAAGAAAACAAGGGCAACTTTTGTTTGCCTTCTTCTACCAAGTGGAAGGGTGAAAACTACTGGGGGGGGGGAGTTGAGAAAGCACCTTACCCCCTGCTTGCACAAGACCAAGGCCTAAGACTAACCCTTTTTGCTTGTATATATGTGTAGCTTTACTGATTGGAGAACATTTGACATGCGTAACTTGTACAAGTGAGTGGAACAATGTTGAATAAACGAGTATTAACTTGCATCTCATACTAAAATTTGAGTAAAGTTGCAAAATGGAGTACAAATTTGGGCACCTTGAGGTTTCTATCCTTTAATCTCTGCGAGCATTGGACATTTCTGAAGGGTTCTTAAACCTCCTTTCTTTACTTTCCATTCTGGCACCTGTTGTCATGCCAAGATGTGTTACAAGATTCATAGTATTTTCTGGACTATCTAATTGGATGTAATAACTTATGTCAGGGATAAACTTCGTTGCCCACTCAGAGTGCACAACATGATGTCATGACAGATGTCTTTTCATTTTCATCCAAAGGTTTTGTAATTTTTTAATTAAAAAATAAAAAACAACCCATGTTTATTTTGGCTGTATGTTAACAGTATCATTCTCTGCAGTCTGGGCAGCGAAATGTTTTCTGCTGAAACCATAGTATTTGCACTATATTATTAAACTTAGGTGGAATCACTAAATATTGGATCCCATCCCCATGCACTTTCACAAAATCCACTCGTCCTGTTGGTAAGGTTTTTGACTCAATGGTTAATTTTGATTGCTTCATTGATATACTGATCCAAAAAAGAAGATTGCTTTATATATATAAACTCTGCTCTTTATGTTTGTTAAGTGTTTAATTGCCTTGAAATTCAATTGTAGGCTAAAGAAGCAGCATCAGCAATGGAAGCATCAAGGAAGGCACAGAATGCTTTTGCAGCTGCTAGTGTACACGGGGAAGAGGGACAATATGTGGAAGCTATTTCCTCTGTTAAGCGAGTCCTTGATTTCAGCTTTCATGATGTGGAGGGTTTTCTACGTCTTGTACGGGTTTCCATGGAGGCTATTAACCATTGATGTGTTAGTGGTGGTAGAGATTATTTCATCTCTGTGAATATATTGAGCTTCTTTGATCTGTTTCCTCCATAAGCCTTGAGGAAAAGAAAAGAAGCGGAGCTGGACCCCCTGGCCATATAAAGCAATTCTTTGTGGAGGAAAGGGTTCTTCTGACTGAGCTTCTCTGTACAATGTGTACAAAATGACTTTGATTTGCAGTTTTCATATTCTTTGTGAGCCTTTGGCTGGTTTTTCACAAGGGTAAGGATGTCAACCAATAAGTTTTGAAGATTGGGAGGGCAAATTTCTCTGTTTATATGTCAAAGCTTCTGCCACAAGGGTTGGAGGAGATGCAGAAATGATGTTTTATGGCTCCATCTGGGTCATAGCTGTAGATGATTGACAGATTCTAAACCCATTAGGATTTAGGAAATCAGCTAAAGGTGGCCTGAACACTGATTTAGCTAGTTCTGATTTTTGCCATTTTTCTCACCATCCGTGAAGGGTGTCAAATTTTGTCCCTTTTTTGTATTTTTGAATTTATTTGAGAATGAAAAAATGAATGATTCAGTAGAGGTTGCCTACCTGTTAAGAATTTCCAAGCGTAGATGTATAAATTCTTGCTTTTGAATTCTTGTTGTACCATATCTTGCATGCCCAAAGGCAATAGAAGAGGTGACCTTGAGTATGTTGCTTTAACATGTAATTCTCTATGCTGGTGCTTTCTATCTTTTTATCTGCCTGTTTTATTTACTATTAACTGTTTTTTTATTTGTCTGTAGGTTGCCTTATGACCATCTGTTGTTGCAATCCAAATGATTGGTTCTGATGATAAAAGAGAGTAGGATTGTAAATATACATTCGTATTAGAGAGAGAGGGAGGGCTTTGTAGGTACGAGTATGATGTTTAGGTTATAGGAGAACTCACTGGTAGCACTCGAGTCTTGCTCTTCAACTAGAGGTTTAGCGGAACTCTAACAACTGTGCAATTGGTGGCGTCTTTAGATATTTTTTTCTCTCCACCAGCATAATTCATGTGCTAACTTTTAATTATTTTGTTTTTTTCAGGGTAATTTCTCTCTACTTGTATATCATTATACTCTATTCGAGACATGCTGATGCCACACAACTGTTCCATTGGTGTGGATAACCTGACAATGATTGGTTGTGATGATAAAAGAGGTAAAATCTGCACTTCCTATTGACATTATTCCGAACTTGCTGAAATTCTGTAGTACCTAGATCACTTTGGCTCTTTGGAAAAAAACTGCCCGGGCTGTTTTGGAAGCCTCTACGCATGACACCTTAGCTAATTCAGGTCCTCATTTGTTTTTTCAACCAAAAAAGTATTGGGTGTAAATACTATTTTACCCACACTCATTATGAGAGGTCATTCACATCAGGCTCCCAAAACAGCCCATGCTGTTTTTTTACAAAGCCAAAGTTTTTCCCGTAGGTGACCTTTTGTAGGGATAACCTGACAATGAAACATGTGTGTTCTTTGTATGTAAAGTTGGTTTATTTATGTAGTGCACTTTGTTGTTTTGTCCTACAAGCATGAGGACTTGTGTAGTGGGACCAACTATTGGTCCGGCTGTTAGTGGATGGTATTGGGAAGTGTGCAATCAGGGGGTCCTTTTTTGTCGGAGAGGAGGCAAAGTGAAGGCCTTCAGGGGCGGATAGCGGTTGTTTACCCCTTAAATACTAGAAACACTATATATGAACATTATACTGGATTAATGTGCTCTATTGCCATTCCTTTAGATAGCAGCTGCAATAGAAAGTTAGAAACTATTGCTACCACCCATAATTGTATTTATGTGTGAAGAGACTTGGAAAGTTGATGTAAATCCTGTCTACCATACATAGTTTTCAGAGTGTCTTTGTCCTGGAAGGTCGGACTTTTCAATACGTAACTTGGAAGAATAGCCAGGCTGGTTCAACTCCAGTCCATCAGGTCCTTAAAAACTGTTGATTTGGTTATCATCCCATTGACTGGACAAATGAACCTTCAACATGTTCAACATGTTCAATCCTCTTTGTAACATGTTCATGTTGGAAAGAAGCTGGTGGAAAGTTGGATACTCTTTCTCCTCCCTAATCAAAACAACTGGAACCAAATATACTAGATAATTCCAATCTGACGTCTATTAAGCATCTACAAGTTGAACACGTGATTGCTGAATTTGGATATGTGACTGCTGAATCTTGTTAAGCTTAGTATTAGTCTTCTACAAATATTAACTCCTTATATAATGCTTCTCTGAAGTGAGCAAAGATATTACTGACATGTCTAAGTTTTTGTTTCAGGAAGGAAAATGGATTGCAGTGACGATGGTGGCAGTAGGCAGTAGCAAAGTGCGATTGTTGCCTTGGTGGACCTCCATAAAGTGTTTCCTTTGTATGATTTGTGTACGAGAAAGCACTACTATGATTTTGATCGCTCTCCTCTGCCTATGTATCATAGCAACAAGCCAACAATATTGATTTTTTATTTTTTATTTATTTTTATATAACAAGAAAAGAAAATCTGGATCTACTTTTGTGAAGATGTTTGCAATTGTGCCACCATTTCTGTATGATACATTCTGTAGCTTGGTTGTTTCATACGCATACACCATGTTTATTGAAGGATGTGAACCTGAGGTTTAGCTTACGTTTTTATTTATTTATTTTTAATGGGAAATCAGAGTAGCTACACAAAACCGGGGGGGGGGGGGTAGCTCTTCCCCACAAATCAGCTAGACAAATGAGATCAAGACCACTAAAGATACAATTAGACAAGACTCGGTTTGATTTGGACTGGACCAGCCAATACAAAGACATTTCTTACTATTGGCATTGTTCTCACTAAAGCATTACTCTTCAACTCATGCCAATAATTCACAGCTCTATCTACTTATAATTGGGGATTAGTAGTTTTATCATTAAAGCACTTTTCATTCTTGTTTTTCCAGATGAACAAAAGTAAACAAGCAATCTTTTCTCTGCCCTCACTATTAAAATTAGAGTGGTGCACATCGTCAAAGCTTAACCACCATTGGTTAAAAGAAGAACCATTATTTGGTGGAATTGAAAGCCACTCGCTCACAATTCGCCACACCTGTTTCGTGAAATCACATTTAGCTTACTTACCTACTAGGAAAATTGGTTGTTGTCAACTGTTCAGTTGCAATCCTTTGTTCTACTCATAGATGTGATATCTTATGTAGGGGCTGTTGTCTTCTCTTATGGATTGGAGTAATGTCTTTTGGAGTTATTGAAATTAGCTAACTGATGCTGTTCGATCCTAGCTAGTGCAAGAACTGAGGTTATGGTCAGATAATCCTTGCCAACTGGGCAGAGCCGAGGTAGAAAAATGAAGCCATGCACCAAAATCTACAAGTAAGAAACAAGTCAGAGGCCCAAGGACTTATCCCCGGGTAGGTACTCCGACGCTCAAGTCAGTAGACGAAGTGGGCGGTCGGGCTGAGTAGTTATAAAACAGTGCTAGTCTGAGCAGAGTAATAGTATGGGAGTCAAAAGTCGGATCCTTTACCTTGAGTGGGAGGTACCTTTTTATAGCCGAAAATCCTTTACCTTGTTGGGATGAGGTTAACCGTTGGGGTCTTCGGGATAAGGCCTAATCTCCAGTAGAGTTGTCCTCATCTGCTCTTCTGTCTTGGTCGTGCTTATCCACTTGATGTGGAGTCGTCATGGCTGGAAAGGTAGAGTGGGGCCGCGGAGATGACATGATACTGACGTGGCCAAGGAGATAATGTGGGTCGCGGATGCGGTGTGGTGCTGACATGGCCGGGGAGATGAGGCAATCACGTAGGTGCCACGTGGCATCCAGAGCCATCTCAACCATAACCCGAACGCCACTCCCCCAGTTCCGAAGTCGAGGAGTAAAGTGCTCGGCCAAGGTGTAGCACGGAAGAGAGCTTTAGTCCTCGGCTGAGGAACTCAAAGTTGAAGTATGGTTGAGCTTCTGGTCCGGTTCGTGTTGGAAGAGAGCTTTAGTCCTCGGCTGAGGAACTCAAAGTTGAAGTCTGGTTGAGCTTCTAGTCCGGTTCGTGTGGCCCAAGGTTGGACCGGTTCTTCTAGGATGATCCGACCAGGTTGATGGTCGCACTATCTCTGAAACGGGTTGTCAGAAGTGTCACTTTGCTTCCCAAGGTTATGCGCGTGCGAAGGGCAGAGGTGTCGATTGGTCTTCCCAGGCTTGTCAGAGCGGCGTTTGATCTCCGCCATCAATCTTGCTTTGATCAAGACCATTGGGGGTCCTATAAATATGGGGAGAAGAGCATTTCTCCTTCGTCATTTGTAAGAGAAATCACTTAAGAGTGCTTGGTGTGTCCGGAAGCGTGTCGTTAACCACTTCAGAACACCAGTTTCAATATTTATAAATTTTCCAATTCTCAAAATAATTACAAAACGCAGTTAATGGTGAGAAATGGGTTGTATCCACAGGGAAGCAGGGAAAAATTGTTACGTACTTCAATCCAGACAAAATAACAAGATTTGAGATTGTAGAAACACAAAATTTAATTAACTGAATTTGAATCCATTAAAATAAAATTCTAACAATGCTGAAAATAAAAATTGTAGAAAAATAAATAAGTAACAAAAATAAAAGAACTAAATAAAAAAATTGCAACTCGGTTAGAGGTAGTAGTCTCCGGATCTATCCTTTGACCCTCGAACTCCTCGAGCTGGGCCTTCCATCTTACCTGACCGAATTTCAGATCTGCAGAAAGGAAGACAAAAATTAAATTTGATAAAAATAAATTGCAGAAATAAAATAAAAACTAGAAATTAAAGAACGGAAAATAAAAACACGCGTAAAAAGTAAATCTAAAACTATGGGAAACTGGTTGGGATCTGGATCCAGAGGTGGTAGTAGTGGCTAGGCGAACTGCAAGCAGGAACCCCTCCTCTTGCCTGGGCATTCTCCTCTTCCTCTACCCTTGAACTTCTCAAGAACAACCTTCCGTCTTACCTGGGGGCAGAATCCAACCAAAATAACATAAAAGAAAATAAAGAAAACGAAATGGATGGTTGATTAAATCCAATGGCTATAGTTGCAGATTGGCTGGATTGCTTGCAGGAACCCTTCCTGACAAGATCTGGGCGTTCTTCCCATCTATAGCCCTTGAACTCCTCAAGAAACCTTAGCCTTGTGAACTGGGTGAATTGACAAACCCTTCTCCAGGGCCCTTGTGGTCCATTTTATAGAGAGGGGTGGACAAAACTGGGATTTGTGAGAAAGAGAGGGGCGGCAACTGGGTTTTTGTAGAGGTATGGGCGCCCTAGGGTTGAGAATGGAGGGTTAGGATTGCCCTAAGGTGATCATAAGGCTGAGAAGAGAAGGAGAGGGTGCCCAATATTATGTAGGGTTGAGATTTGGGCGCCCAGAATGGAGGGAGTAGATTTGGGCGCCTAGAGATAGAGAAATGTGATTGGTTGGTGTTTAAGGAGTGACGTGTAAGGCTAGGATGCTGTATAGGGAGTGATCTAAGGGTATGAGGGGCTGCCAAGGCTTGGATGGTTGAGATTAGAGATTAGGAGAGAGTGGAGGGTGGAGATTTGATAGCTTAGTGTTACGGTCTGACACAGGCTTAGCCTTGCCTACGCTTGGCAGGCTTACGTTAAGGGACATCATCGTCATTTTTGCCTGTAAGATTTTTGGGAGAATTCATGTTATCTTCAGGCAGATAACCAAAAGCTTAATGTACTCTTTGAGGAGGGGTGGTCGACCTCCTTGGGTGCCTAACCTTGGCACTCCTAGACCAACTTCCCTTGCGGGGCGGCCCTGGTTAATGGCTA
>NW_010729096.1:6958060-6970405 GCF_000365185.1 Nelumbo nucifera | reverse complement strand
CTTTGAGGAGGGGTGGTCGACCTCCTTGGGTGCCTAACCTTGGCACTCCTAGACCAACTTCCCTTGCGGGGCGGCCCTGGTTAATGGCTAGCATGGGTACCAGGGTTCCTCATGGGCGCACACATGTTCATGGGGACAGTGCATGGACCGGCACTGCGCTACCAACACTCAAGGGAGGCTTGGCATGCGGGCCTGGCTCAACCATGACCCTTCACCACGCCAGCACCTTGCCCAAGCTGAATGAGCTATCCTGTTGCCCCTAGCGCACGGCTGTATTCTGGTCCAGCGGTTGCCTATCATCATGGCACACAGGTGCCTACATTATCGGCGTACAGGAGACCCATCACAACGGTGCCCAGTCACCTCTTCGGCGCATAGTTGTGTCACATCATGGCCGTCCCCCTTTAGTACGTAAGTGGCGCATCCCGTGGACCGCCCAGAGCCAGCCGAGTGCCCTGGCCATGCGACTTGAGGTCAATGATCCAGTGCTACTGACCTTGGTGGAGCCATCTCATCGGGCAACTCCTACCCTCCAAGTACACTTAAGGCTTGTCCTGGCCTGCCTTGGCCTGAACGCCGCACGGGTTTCTTCTGTTGTAGAACTACCCCCGGGACACTTGGTCGGATAGTGTTTGTTAGAGGTGAAAAGAATGAGTGGGGAAGCGCCCTTGGGTTTGCTAAGGAGAGGGGAGTATGCTAATACAGTAGGAGGGGCACCTATCTGGGTTTGGAAAATATCTCTCAGCTGGAATTCACACCAGCTTCCCAAAAACTGCATTTCTGCCCTGAAACTTTCCTATTTTTCCCCAGGATTTGTACAGGGACTCTCAGATGTCACAATATTGAATTTAATTGGGAAAAGGGCACATGTTGACTATTCTAAGGCCTAAAATACCTCTGAAATGATGCCCTTAAGGCATCAAAATACAGAGTTATCACACCCCCAACTTGATCATTGCTAGTCCCTTAGCAACGTAGCCTTAAAATCCTATTGAGTATAAAAAGAAGTCATTACCAAAGCAAGATCATCCTTGACAAAATCAGCCAAGTGTCATGATTCCAGAATTCTCAAACTTTGTATAAATAAGTATTGGGCTGAAGGGGTAAAACTGTCTTGTTTTGAATATTTCAGAAAGTTAGCTTAAAAATCTTGTATACTCTTCCATTTGTAGTTTGTCAAGAGAATTTGAGATTGATTTCAAAATTGGACAGGTATTCTTCTTATCATTTCTGACAATGGATTTCTACCCTTGAAGTTTGAGACACACACTTATTTTTATTGCTACCTTCTACCGTTTGACGCGAGTCTCGACACTTGCCTTAGGTGAAGAGACCTTATTACTAAGTGTTAAATGATTGTCATTGGCATTCCCTTTTCCGTTTGGCGCGAATCTCAACACTTGACTTAGATGAAGAAACCTGGTTACTAAGTTTAGGGTGTTCATTGACCTTTTATTTTTATTTTTTTTGGAAACACTATTCAAGGTAGTCCACTGTCTCTAATGACTTGAAGAAGTTTTGTCTAATTTCTCAATCTTTCTCTTCTTATCCTACCGGGGGCAAATTTGGGAGTATTTTCCAATTTCTAAACGGTTTTGACAATATTCAAATAAAACCAATTTTGACTCCTATAACTTGGTACCAATTTTTACAAAATTCAATATTCTTCTATCAGTTTCCTCAACTTTTTCGGTTTAGGAATCTCTTTTAATGGAAAAACTTAAAAATTTTCTCAGTAAAATTTTTAGTTCAGCATTTCTAAAGGCTTAGCTCTTATTAATTTTATTATTTTTTTCTCCCTCTTTCCTTACCCCAACTTAAGTGCCATTGTCCCTAGTGGCATGACTGTAAAGGGACTTGGGCCAAAGGAAACAGTCAAGAGGTTAGGATTCAACAGGGGTTCAGGATTTGCCAACTGAATTCTAAAACTTATTCAAAAGAAAAGACAAAACTCTAACAAGACAACTAAAATAAAATTTCATTGGGTTGCCTCCCAACCAGTGCTAAGTTTAACGTCTTCAGCCAGACGCAATTGGATCACTCAGACTAAAGTTCTCAACCTTTCCACTCTTAGAGACTCCTTCCACATTTGGTTTAAGTCTTTGACCATTGACTTTGAATGTGCTTCCATTCTTTGGATCAACAATTTTAACTGCACCATACGGAAACACTTTTTCTACAATAAACGACCCGTCCCACCTGAAGGGATGAGAGATCCATCATATGGATGGCCAAACCCTGCAGGAAGGTAGGGTGAAATTTCAAAAATTTTCTCTCTCCCATATGGGAATCACATTCCATGTTTTAGAAAAACTGTATTTTTCAAGGATCAATCTTGAACCAAGAACCGAACCAGATCTGAACCAGAACAGTAGGAGAGGGATATACCTAATAAGAAGATGCAATATCTCCCAAAGAAGGTGTTCACGCCCAAAGAAAGACTCCAAAGACTGCTACCGCTAAAGATGATACAACGTATGGTGGAGCAGAATCAGCAGGGTCCATCCAACAAACCAAATTCTTCAACAAGAATTCAATGGAGGCAGTGAGCACGACTTCTGGCCAACCTTTCTCCAAAGGCTGATATCAAGACACCTCTTGATCGCTCCTACAAAGGAAGGAGATTGAACTGCCAGTATGGCGGCAACTGGAGGAAACACAGGGAGAAGATGGCATAGTCACACTGTTGCTGTCTTCTCTATAGGTGTTCTAGAGATCTGATCTCTAGAAGCTTGGGATGTTGAGGATGATCTGAATGGTTCACCCCCTCCTCCTTTTATAGCCTTAAAGAGAGCTCCTAATCTCATTAGGAGTTTCCTAATCCAAATCTGTATTTGGATAAGGAGTTCTCTTTAAGAGATAAGGATAAGCCCTTATCTTATCTGCAGATTAGATCAGCTCTCTCCTAATCTCGTTAGGAGGTTTCCATATCTGAATTCAGATATGGACTCTCTGAGTGGATAGGGTAAGACCCTATCCTATCTGCTGATTTAATCCTGGATCCACCCCCTTATTTAACTAGTCAAACTAGGCCAGTTCGAAATGGGCATTAGGCCCAGTAAGTCTAAGTGCTAAAATTGCTTCCAACCTGCTACCCAGTTGGGCTTCTTTGTATGGCGTGGGACCCAAACATTGATCTACACATCAGCCACATGGGTTCAGCCCAGCTTTTGTTACAAGGCTTGGCTGAATTCACTGAAAAGACAGTGAACCCCCTGAAGCCCATCACATGGACTCCTAATGGGCCCAACACTTACACTAAGTGGTCCCTAGGCCAAGTCACCTTATAAAAACCCAGGGACTGTGGGAAAATGCAAGATTAGCCCATCAGGTATTACCTTCAATGGTCTTACACTTAACCTCTCATCAAATAATGATCAAATACTGCCTGACAAGGGAGGACCTCTCCCTCGGCTGCAAGGAACAGTGTTGCACTCTCTACTCACATGGATCCCGGGAATTAAAACCTTTTGCAAACATTTTGAAACCATAATATATATATATATTTATATCCGTATATAAAATATATTTTGCAAAACAATTTTCAACGATTGAAATCAGCTGCCAACAATATTGGTTTCCATTAGAGAGAGTGCATCCCCGATCATTACCTTTGTCCGACAAAGGGGCTGATTCAGTCGGGCCTAATGGACTTTTGTAGAATACTTTTAATTTCCCTATTGGACACTTCCACTTGACCATTTGTTTGGGGATGGTAGGGGGTTGCTATCTTATGGGTGATTCTGTATTTGCGGAGCAAAGCACGAAATTGCGCATTAGTAAAGTGCAATCCCCCATCACTGATGATTGCCCACGAACACCCAAATCTAGAGAAAATATTCTTTTGAACAAATTTCATGACGACTTTGTGATCATTGGTTCGACTTTCCATCGCCTCAATCCATTTTGATACATAATCAACGGCCACTAAGATGTATTCGTGACCAGATGATGGCAGGTATGGTCCCATGAAATCAATAACCCAAACATCAAAGATTTCTACAGCTAGAATAGAGTTAAGTGCCATCATGTCTCTACGGAACATATTCCCGACAGATTGGCATCTTAGGCAATTTTGGCTAAAGACATGGGCATCTTTAAATAAACTTGGCTAGTAAAAACCACTCTGTAGAACCTTGGCCACAGTTTTCTTTCCCAAAAAGTGCCCCTACAAGCGAGAGTGTGATAAAAGTTGAGGATGCTTTGGTGTTCAAACTCGGGGACACAACGCCGGATTACTTGATCCGAACAGATACGAAATAGCTCGGTATCTTCCCAGAGGTAGTATTTGAGTTGAGAAAAGAATCTATCTTTCTCATTCTTAGACCACCCCTCGGGAATTTTACCTACTGCTAAGTAATTGACAATATGAGCATACCACGGGGGAGCATTGTGAGAGACAATTAAGAGGTGCTCATCTGGGAAGGAATAGTCATGAACGGGCTCGCTTTTTTCAATTTAAATTTGGGACAGATGGTCAGCTACCACATTTTCGGACCCCTTTTTGTCCCGATTCTCAAGGTCAAATTCTTACAATAGAAGGATCCATCTGATGAGCCTGGGTTTGGCCTCGTTTTTTGACAGCAGATGTCTTAGGGCCGAGTGATCAGAGTATACAACAACCAAAATGCCTAATAGGTAAGGGCAAAATTTTTGCAGAGCAAATACAATAGCTAATAGTTCTTTCTCTATGGTGTTATAATTCAATTGGGCTTTCGAGAGGGTACGACTTGCATAATAGATTACTACAGGACGTTTATTCACCCTTTGTCCCAAAATAGCTCCGATGGCATAATCAGAGGCATCACACATGATTTCAAAGGGGACCGTGGCATAGTCGGGGATCAGGGGACTGTGGCTGAAGACTTTGAGGGGGTAGATTCTAGGAGAGTCACCGAGGCTGAGGTGGCTGAGGCTGGGCCATTGAGCGTGGATGTAGAGCTTCCTACGCGGGTTAGCCGCTGATTTGGGACCACGCCTTGTTGTTTTAATCCCGGGGACATGGTTTGGATTCGAGCCTTGTATTGCATTCCCGACGGTGCGAGCTAAGGTGTCCACGGGCTGGTGAGCGGCCCATAGACGCTCAACCAGGCGAGCTTTGTGTGTATGAGAAGAGTCTGGAGGCTAGGTTGAGGTTCCCTGTGCATGAGGGAGTTGTCGAGGTGTTCCAATGGAATCGGGTACTGCCAGTGCAGTTGATGCCAAACTCTTTTAGATTTTTGATCGGCCTTATGTCGTACTGCTTTGTCCATGATGTCGAGCTTACCCTGGAGATGGTGAGCTATTTCCTCTAACTAAAGCATCACCAGTAGGGCTACTACTATTTCTCAGCCAGGCAGCGCATCAATGTATTGGTCGGGGCCCCATCCTCGGTGAAGCACTGGAGGGAGGGGTTCTTCTTTGTGTGCTGCCCCGGGGGTTCACCCCTTCCGGCTGCACTCTAGGAGTCAAGGACTAAGGTGCCACAGCTCAAGTGGTCTTGACTTACCGGGGAGGAGAGTGCGACCATAAACGTGATTGAAGAGATCAACGTAATGCTCTATACATCCTTCTTGATGTTGATCCGTGCCGAGATAATGAACGGGGAGGTCAGTCTATTTTGTCACTTCAGTTCACTTGTTGATTTTCTCTTCTCCGAGCTTGCAACTTGTCCTGACTGAGTTCTCGCTTTTGGTGCAGGTGCCGAGATGGAGAACGAGGAGGAGGGCCTTCGTTGGATGAGGTCTGGTCATGAGAGACGTGGCTGAGGTGCTCAAAGGGCATAGCCCCAATTCGAGGTGGTGTCACTGAGATCCGGCGAGAGGCCTCCCTGGCAGAACCGCAGAGTTAGGCAGCGGTCTAACGAAGATGTTGTGGGGGTTAACCCAGAAGAGGGCACCCGGTCTATTCCCCCTTCCCCCGGGTGAGCGTGCCAGATAGCAACACTCCTCGTCTCCACATGCCATAGTGGACTGTTCGTGCTAAAGATAGGCTTGAGACGGAGGGTGTTCTCGAGCAACTCCTCCATGGTATTTTGACCCAGGCCACGAAGCGGGAGGCCGCGGAGTTTGGAAGTGGTGCCCTGGAGAGCTCGCTTATCCGTCAGGTTGCATTAGTATGTTCGTGTTTGCCCCGGGTCTCCTTGTTCAATTGAAGTTGGTTGTGTTGACAACTTCCCCCTTTTTTTGTAGAGTGTTTGTTCAACGATTGCGGTGGTTGACCATCTTCGGTCGCTTCGGTGTGCTTATGAGGCGAGTCATGCCGAGATCTTGTAGCTGAGGGCTCGGCTGGTTGAGCTGGAGGCGGAAAGTGAGTGGATAGCCGTGTTGGAGGTTGAGGTGGCAGAGATGAAGCATGATATTGAGGAGCGAGTAGATGCCAATCGCAACCTGAAGAGGCGTATCACCGAGTTGAAGGCCAAGCGGCAACAACTGAAGAAGGAGGCTGCTGAAAGGAAGGCTCGGGCGGTTGCTCGGAGGAGTACCAACACGAGTTTGACAACTTTGCTACGAGCTCCTTCGAGATATGGTTTAACCTTTTCGAGAGGAGGGTGCTCCGCCCCTACCCCGACATTGCTGAGGTCGCACAAACCTGGGGCCCTTATGATGCTGTCACTCCACTCGCCGAGGATGATTCCCCCTTGGACGTGCCCGAGGAGGATGTAGGGGTTGAGGAGAACGAGGCAGCCGTGGACCATCCCACCGAGGATTGAGATGCTCTCCTGCTGCTGCTATTGCTGTTTGTTTGAGCTTCTGTCTTGTTTCATTATACTGTTGCCGTTGAGATGTTGGCATGTTGACCTTTCCTTTTTTTATTACATATATTTTTTTGTAAACGGCTCGATTGGCCGAGCCTAAAATTATGTACAAACTTAAGCTGATTAATGGAAATATGCTTTCTTGTTCCGAGCTTGTGTACCACCCTTTTTCCTTTTTGTTAAGTTGCGAGCCTCGGTCTTACCATGGCCGAGATCTTTGGTCTCCGGCTTCCATAGCCGAAGTGTGTTCCGGGCTCTCTCTTAGGGATGCTCAGTTACTGGTCTTGGGAGCTTTTCGACTCTTCAGGGGCTGGTCTTTCCTCGGCTAGCTCTGGTCTAACTATTCGTCAACAAGGTGTGCGAAGTTTGTTGATCGTTCTCTGGCCTTTGGAGGCGGGAGCATTCTTCTCGGCTTTAGGCTCTAGCCGTTGACAACCAAGTTAGTTTGCTTGGTCGGCTATGTGCTGCCGAACTACGCATCGTGAGTTCTAGCCGTTCAGTGGTCAGTTGAGTCGGTGTGCACTGCGCAACGTGTACTATGAAGTGTACTCTGTGTGTGCGGTGTATGCCGTATGGTGTGCGAGGTGCGCGGTGTGTCGAGCAACCATCTTGTAGAACAAAAATTTTATTTATTGATATTGAATCACTGGTAGTACATTCGAAGGTTCCCCGGCCTGCCGTCGAGGTCTTCTAGCCTGTAGGTACCAGGTTTGAGGACTCCGGTGACTCTATATGGTCCTTCCTAGTTGGGTCCGAGCTTGCCTTCTCTTGGGGCGGGCACTATGACTTTGTGGAGGACGAGATCGCCGGTTTTGAATTCCCTTCTTCGGACTTTGGAGTCGTAGTATTTGGCCATCCTCTGCTGCTGTGCTACCATCTTGACGTGTGCTCGGTTTTGTGCTTCCTCCACTAGATCTAACTCTGTGTGGAGGTCTTCGTCGTCCTTCTCCTCATTGTAGAACTCATTTCGAAAGGTCGGGGAACCTATCTCCACGGGTATCATGGCCTCAACCCCTTAGGTTAAGCTGAAGGGCGTTTCTCCGATCACTGTTCGCGGTGTAGTCCTGTATGCCTAGAGAATGCTTGTCAACTCCTCGATCCACCTTCCCTTGGCCTGATCAAGTCTGTCTTCAGGCCGCGTAATAGGGTTCGATTGGTCACTTCGGTCTGCCCATTGCTTTGAGGTCGATGCATGATGGTAGTTTGGTGGTCGATCTTTAGGTCAGTGCAGAGGGCTTCAAACTTTTAGTCAGTGAACTGTGTTTCATTATCTGTGATGAGGACCCGTGGAATACCAAATCGGCAGACAATACCTTGCTAGAAGAAATTTCGGGCATTATGTGTGATAATGTGTGATAGGGCTTTGGCTTCTACCCATTTAGTAAAGTAGTCTACTACCACGAAGAGGAACTTTTTCTACGCGACCGTGGTGGGGGAAGGGCCGAGGATATCCATGCCCCACTGCACGAAGGGCCATAGGCTAGTGATCGGTTTCAAGGGGACTGCTGGCTGATGATGGAGGTTGGAATGCCGCTGACACCTGCCACAGTTCCTGACTAGTTGGGTTGCATCCTGCTTCATGGTCGACCAAAAGTATCATTGCCGGAGTGCCTTGTGAGCCAAGGTTCGAGCGTCGGGATGGTCTCCGCAAAAACCTCGTGTATTTCCCTGAGGACATATTCGGCTTCGGAGGGGGGAAGACAATTTAAGTAGGGGAGAGTATGTAAGCGGCGATAGAGTTGTCCCTGGATGAGACAATACTGGGCTGATCTATGCTAGATCCTTTTGGTTTTTGTTTAGTCTTCTGGAAGCGTGCCATCCTGAAGGTACTGTATGATGGGGTCCATCCAGGATGGGCCTTGCTGAACAGGAAGGATGAGGAGGGCTATCAACGCGAGATTCGACTAGGCCAAGGTGTCCATCCGCACTGTCGAGTCGAGGTCATTCTTCGGTGAACTGGCTAACTTTGATAGTGTGTCAGCTCGGATGTTTTCAGATCGAGGGATTTGTTGAATGTTGAACTTCTCGTGCTGTTGGATGAGCTTTTGCACCTTTTGTAAGTAGCTTGTCATGGTGGGGGTCCACGTCTTGAACTAGTCATGGATCTGGTTGACCACCATCTGGGAGTCACTAAAGGCTTCGACTTGCAGGGATCCAAGGTCTAGGGCGAGCCGAAGTCCAACGATTAAGGCTTCGTACTTAGCTTCGTTGTTGGAGGCTTTCAACTCGAACTTGAGGGCGTGCTCTAATACTGTGTTGTCAAGGCCGAGAAGGAAGAGGCCGGCCCCACTACCTTGTCTGTTGGATGAACCGTCCACATGGAGAGTCCATATTTACGGTGCCAGGGTCGGGTCTTGTGTGGTGAAGGTACACTCTGCGAGGAAGTCGGCCAAGGGCTGGGCTTTGATGGCGGGCCGAGGAGCATAGTCGATGTCGAATTTGCTCAGCTCCACGCTCCACTTGACTAGGCGGCCATAGGCCTCCAGCTTCTGGAGCACTTGTTTGAGGGGTTGGTCGGTGAGCACCCGGACACTGTGAGCTTGGAAGTATGGTTTGAGCTTCCTTGCTGAGGTGAGTAGTGCCAAGGCCACCTTTTCTAAGTTGGAGTATTGGGTTTCTGCATCACTGAAACCTTGTTGGTGTAGTAGATCGTTCTCTATACCCGGTCTTCCTCCTTGACTAGTACCGAGCTAACGACCTCATCCCCGGCTGAGAAGTAGAGCAAGAGCTCATCTCTTGGGCTCGGTTTTGTGAGGAGAGGCAGCGAGCTCACGTACCTTTTTAAATCTTGAATGGACTGTTCACATTCCTCGGTGCATTGGAAGTCCTTCATGCAGTTGAGGGCCTTGAAGAAGGGCAGACACTGGTATGCTGATTTGGACATGAATTTGTTGAGGGCAGCTATTCGTCTGGTAAGGCGTTGCATTTCTGTGGGTCCGGGGTGATTGCATGTCGAGGATGGCCTGGATTTTCTCTGGGTTGGCCTCAATTCCTCTCTGCATCACCAAAAACCCCAGGAACTTGCTAGAGCCGAACCCAAAGGCGCACTTGGTCAGGTTCAACTTCATTCTGTAATTCTTAAGGGCGTCGAAGACTTCCTTAAGGTTGCTAGGTGATGCTTGGCTTTCTTGCTTTTTACAAGCTTGTCATCCATGTATGCTTCAACATTCCAACCGAGTTGATCCTTGAAGACCTCATTCACCAGCCGTTGATAAGTGGTGTTGGAGTTCTTGAGGCCAAAGGGCTTTACCTTGTAGTAGTAAAATCCGCAGTCGGTGATTAAGGCAGTTTTCTCTTGGTCATCTGGGTGCATCTAGATTTGATTATAGCTCGAGAATGCGTCCATGAAGCTTAGGAGTTCATGCCCCGCCGTTGTGTCGACGAGTTGGTCGATCCTCGATAGGGGAAACTGTCCTTGGGACAGACTTTATTTAGGTCAGTGAAGTCGATGCAGATCCTCCACTTCTCGTTGGGCTTCTTCATCATTACCACCTTGGCCAGCCAGTCCAGGTACTTTACCTCCTTATGAAGTTGGCGTCGAACAACTTCTGGACTTCATTCGTGATCACCTGCCATCGCTTCGTGGCGAAGCTTCTCTTCTTTTGCCTGATGGGTCGATAGCGTGGGTCGACATTTAGACGGTGGATGATGACCTTGGGGTCGATCCCCGGCATATCCACCGTCGACCAAGCGAACACATCGGCATGGTCTCTAAATGAAGACGATCTCCTAGGAGAGAGCCGACCTGGACCGTCTTATTGGGGTTTTCCTTAGAGAGCGGAACCTGGACGAGGTCTTCGATAGGTTGGCCGTGTTGCGTCTTCATGTCATCTCGAAGATCTATGCTCTCGGCCATCAGTGTCTTTGCGATAGGGTGCGGTCCTCAGCAGGAGGTCAAGTATTATTGTTTGCAGTCCTTTGGTCTCCACGCGCTACTCCCATGCCGTACTAGGTTGGGAATTTCATTGCAAGGTGGAACGTGGAGATTGTGGCCTGTAGAGTGTTCAAGGTCGGCCGACCGAGGATAGCGTTGCACGATGATGGGCAACGGATGACGATGAAATCGACCATGGCCGTTGTGGTGATGCCCTCGGCTTCGATCAGAAGGGGGAGGGTGATCCTCCAGGTTGGCATGAGTGACTCCCCGGGGAAGCCCATCAGGGGTGAGCCGGTTTTATTGATGCTGAGCTTGTTGAATGTGTTTTCGAAGAGGACATCTGCCGAGCTACCTGTGTCGACTCGGATGCGTCGCACTTCAATGTTGTCCACCTCGGTAGTGATCACTAGGGCGTCGTCATGGGGGTTTGGACCCGTCGAAGGTCATCCTCTGTGAAAGTGATCATGTCTTCGCGTCTTCTCTTTAGACCTCTATCGTTGATCTCGAGTAGCCGTGCATATTTTTTGTGGCACGAGTTGCTTTCTCCTTCGACAGCGATCCCTCCAGATATTATGGCAATGACGCCGGTTGGGGGAGCCTAAGGTGGTAGCTGAGTTGGTGGGCACGGTTCCTCCTATGCTGGCTTCTTGTCGTTGTTGATGAATCCACCGAGGTACCTGTGCCTGATCAGGTCCTCGACGTGATTGTGCAAGTTGTAGCAGTTGTTTGTGTCATGGCTGTGGTCTCTATGGAATTTGCAATATTTGTTGCAGTTCCTCTTGTTGCCTTGGGTTTTCATCTTCTTGGGCCACCGAACATAGTTATGATTGCAGATCTACATCAAAACTTTAGACCGCATTGTGCTCAGCGGCGTGAAGTTCCGGTAGGTCGGTGGGGGGCCTCAGTCTACGGCCAAAACGACGATCCTGCCTCTTGTCATCCCTGTCCGCCCTCTCTGTCCTACGATCTTCGATATATCTTCTCTTATTGTCGGACCTTTCTTCCTCGTCTCTCAGCTACGCCTACGATTCTTCCGCGTTGATATACTTTTGGGCAAGGCTCATCAGCACAACGTTGGCCTGAGGAGGGTTCTTGGAGATGCTGAAGTTGAACGGGGAGGGTCGCAGGCTGTGTTGAATGGCACTGATGGCTACTGACTGATTTAGATTTTGGACTAGTAGCGCCTCGATGTTGAACCTGGCCAGATAATCTTTGAGGGATTGTCCCTTCCTCTACCGCACCTGCATGAGGCTGGCCGAAGTTTACCAGTGCTTCTGGATTATTGTGAATTGTGCTAGAAACTGGCTCTCCAACTGCTCCCATGACGCTATAGATCGTGGGGGAAGGGACGAGTACCACATCAGGGCTGGGCCTTTGAGGGTAGCTATTAGAGCCTTGCACATCAGGCCTTCGGACAATCCATGTAGCATCATCTGGGCTTTAAATGCTTCGATGTGGTCACTGGGGTTGGTATTACCGTCATACTTCTCGAATTTTGGTGCCTACCACCCTATGAGGGGAGCTCATCCCCAATTTCTTGGATGAAGGAAGGCTCCTTGGCAGGCTGATTGTTTTGTTGCACGGGCTGGACTATGGTCGGCACCACGCTCTTTTGGGCTTGGTTGTGCTCCAACTCGGTCAGGCATTGTCGGAGCTCTCGGATCTTTGCATCCTTGTCATTTGGAGCTGCGGCGCGGGTGGCTCTTTCCTTCTTTGGCCGTGTTGGGTGGTC
>NW_010729096.1:6923426-6957910 GCF_000365185.1 Nelumbo nucifera | reverse complement strand
GAGCTGCGGCGCGGGTGGCTCTTTCCTTCTTTGGCCGTGTTGGGTGGTCCTTGACAGATCTGGACTCGCAAACAAAGACCACCTAGGGCGACGTCCGTTTTTCGAGCCTTTCCTTGGCTGGTATCCGAGTAGTCTAGTGAGTCCTACTACGGTTGTCAGGTTCGCGAGATCGGGCAGAGGAAACCGATCTTCTTGCAGTATCTTGCTTTTCTTGGTTAGATCGTGCTCCATTCTTGTCCGATTGGCGCATTTGGGGTCCTTGAGACGAGGATTGGCCTTCGTATGCGTCGGGAAAAGAGGGGGAACGGTCTGAGTGGGTGGCGTCGCAGACCCCAGCGACTACATCCTTGCCAAGATTTGGTTGACCTTTTCTTGCATTGCTTGGAATTTGACGGGGTCGACCACAGCTGGTTGTGGTTGCTGGGTTTCCTAGTGCAGAGGGCTGCGACGACGGGATTCCCAAGATGGGGATCGGCCAGTTGAGCGCTCAGAGTGGTTTCTTGGCATCTTGATCGATTCTTGATTGCATGGTGAGAGAGATTTAGTGAAAGCTTTTTATGCGATTCCCACATATGGCACGAATATGATTCTATTCAATCCTAGGTAGTGCAAGAACAGAGGTCATAGTCCAATAATCCTTGCCAACTGGGTGGAGTCGAGGTGGAAGGATGAAGCCACAAACCAAGATCTGCAAGCAAGAAACAAGTCAGAGGCCCAAGGAATTATCCCCAGGTAGGTACTCCGACGCTCAAGTCAGTAGAATGTAGTGGGCAATCAGGTCGAGCAGTTAGAGCACAGTGCTGGTCTGAGTAGAGTAACAGTATGGGAGTCAAAATTTGGATCCTTTACTTTGAGTGGGGGGCACCTTTTTTTTGCCAAAGATCCATGTCCTGGTCGGATGAGGCTTTCAGGGTTGTCGGGATGAAGTTAACTGCATAGGTTTTCAGGATAAGGTCTAATCCCCAACGGAGTTGTCCCCATCTGCTTTCTTGTTTGGGTCGTGCTTATCCACCTGACATGGAGTCTTCGTGGCTGGAATGATAGAGTGGGGACGCGGAGATGCGGTGCTGCTAATGTGGCCAAGGAGATAAGGTGAGCTGCGGATGTGGCGTAGTGCTGACGTGGCCGGGGAGATGAGGCGGCCACATGGCATCCGGAGCCAACTTAACCATAACCCGAACAACAACTATCCATTTACACCGTGAATAATAATGCTTTGGGACTTTTTAGATTGAGAGTGGATATTTTGTGAATAAACCAATGTTTTCAAAATAGACTTGATGATGCACGATTCGCTCACTCCCTCGCATCTGATGAGGTGGCTCGAACTGAGTTCAGTCTTGACATTGCCGAGCTGTGATGCTAAGTTGAGAGATGCTGTAAAGAAAGACAGGTTAGAGTGCCTAGGTATGTTTTACCCAAGAAGACACTCTGATGTTTAAGTCAGAAAGGAAATTTAGTGAGAATCTTTGAGAGGGTTCAAGAGCTTCAGTGTGCATACCTTTTAGAGTGATCCTGGTTCTTTTTGTAGCTATTTGATGTTTAGTGCCATTTGGCAATGCCTCTCAGTCTTTTGCGGAGCTGTTTCGGCAGTTTGGGGGTGCTGAACTGTTAGTTGCCAAATTTGCGCGATGGTTACAGGTCGCCCATGGGTCTTGTGGCTCATGGTTCGGCGAGCTGTTCCTGTAGTTGTGGTAACGGTGTTAGAGCAGTTCCGGCGTGCGGGACGGTTTCGGGGTAAACTGTCGTTGTTGGTGGGCCGAGCTCGCCTCAGCTTGGCCGCGTTCCTGTCGTAGATTGCCATATGCCAAACTGGCGAGCTTCCTTGGTTAGTTAGACGCTGTGTTGCTGACAATGTCCACATGTCTACAATTACGTGGGTTAACCAAAATGCCCCGCATCAATTGCCCCTCACTCTTGAGCCACTACCTAGTAGGCGAAGAGAGTAGAAGTTTTCGGGGCATTTTGGGTTAACTCCTTTTGATCACAGGTTTAGTCTGCGCTTTCGGTTGGCTTGGTTTGCTATCGTTATCGGTTCAGCTTATCCAGTTAAGCCTTGCTTTTTTCTTCTCTCTTTCTCTCTCTCTCTCTCTCTCTCTTTTTAGAATGTTCCGGCGTGGTTGGTGTAGTCTACTGGCGCGAGGCGGCGAGCTTTTCAAATTTCAGAATCATGCGCCCCATTTTTTTGAATTTTCGTGATTGGCGCACTGACAGGTTCGATGTGCGTGCAAGTCTTCAACTGTCAACAGCTTGTCAGGCGCAAGCGCTGCTTGATCATAGGAGGCGTGCTCTTGTCAAATTGGTTTCAAATCCAAGCCGTTGATTTTTCTCTTTGCAAGATTTAAATATGGGGGCTCTCGAGGTCCCCACTTTGTTACTGCTCTTTTGACTTTTTTGTAGAAAGGTGTGTGGCAAGAGTTTTGGGGTTTTGTCACTGAACTGCTGAGTTGATATGCATTTTCTTCCTTTACTGAGCTCAGCGGCTGTCATTTTGAGTCCCTCTTAGCGTTTTCTGGTGAGTACTTCCTCCATTCTCTCAACATGTCTCAAAGTTCTGCCGAGAATAGAGTTCATTGTAGTGGGTCAGAGGAGGAGTCTAGCTCCTCTGGCAAGGAGTGTTTTGAGAACTTTTTTGATGGGGCTTTAGTTGGCAAGCAGGAAGAAGTTGAGGCCACAACGGGTTCATTCAGGGGGACCTAGTTTTTAGGGGAAGAAATAGTGGAGTTGTGTCATAGGTATGAGGTCCCAAATGAGTACCAATGGATCGCGCCTGGTCCTGGTAACTATCCTTGGGAGCATGGCCATGAGGGGCTATGTGTCTACGAGGAGTCCTTGGCAGCTGGTCTCTGCTTTCCCCTTCATCCTTTCATTGTTGCAGTCTTGAGGTGTTATCGGGTGTCTTTGGGCTAGTTTGCCCCTAATGGGGTTAGGACACAGATTGGGTTGATCAACTTGTTCCATCACCACGGCTTTCGTTTGAGCATCGAGGCCTTCTCGACTTTGGTGTAAATGAAGCGGGTCTCGGGTCCCTTTTGTTTCTATCTTCCCTTTCGCCGCGGGAGAAAAATTTTTAACTTCTTGAACAAGGTTATGAATTGGAGCCAGCAATTCTTCTTCCTTGAGAAGGCAAGTGGCTAGGACTATGATACTTCCTGGTACAACAATCCTCAAAAGGTTGCTGAGTGCATGGATGACAAGCTGCGGGACGTTGTTTAGCGGCTCATCCGAGAACGTGTTAGGATTGAGGATTTTCTGGCCGATCCGATGCTTGTACGGGCAACTCTGAGCCGGATAGGTGGGTCGAATGTCTGTTCACTTATTGCACATTCAGTTCAGGTTGCTTGTCTATTTATTTCTCCCTTTAATTAGCTCGGTAACTGATATTATATGTTTCCTGCTAGTATGGCGAGCTTAACTTCCATGATGTTTGCAGATGCGGAGGTCCTCCCACAAGAAGCGTCGAGCTGATCGCAGGCTGTTGAGGGGTGAAGCCTCTTCTTCCGAGACTCCTCCTATTGTCGACTTGGAGGGGGAGGAGGACCCGATGCTTACAGAGTAGGACTCTTTTGGTCCCCAGCCCGCACAGGAGGTGGGCCCTTGGAGGGGGAGCATGTGGAGCATCAACTCTTGCTACGTGAGCTGACCGAGGCGAGGTCAAAGTGTTCCCAGAAGGAGTGCTCGAGGGCTGAGCAAGCTGGGGAGGAGGCGATTGCCTCTTACTTGAAGTCTCCCGCAAATGAGAAGTAGCGGGCATTGGATGGTATCCCTTCGATGAAGAGGGGTTTCAAGCTGTGTCGCTGCTACCTCAAGTCTCTGTTTCCTGACCTCGACGTCAGCTCCGTTACTTGATGAAAGGTCCCACCCAATCTCGTCACACAGGTGGACAAGGAGCCACTGACCTCGGAAGAGGAGGGGGAAGACGACGAAGAGGGGTTTGAAGGAGAAGATGGAAAAGAGGCGTTGGATGTTGCTAACAGTGACGAATAGCCTGCTTCTCAGCTTGACCGAGGAATTTGTGGTGTGTTGGTGATTCTCTCTATTGTTCCGGGGGCTTTATGCTCCTGTAAGATCTTGGGGCCTGCGTGCCCCCTTTTGTCTGAACTTGTCAAACCATTTTTTTTAAGGTGGACACTTGGCCGGCCTCTTGTAGGGGGGATCTGGTTCCCCTTTTTCCTTTTTAGCAATAAAAAGTTTGTTTCCTTCAATGTTCTATGCTTGTCTGTTCCACATGACTTAGCTACGTTGTGTGGCTTTGGGTTTATCTATTACCTTACACTTACTCTTGGGCGAGCTACTAACTCGGCGTAGGTTGTCTACGTTTCTTACCTAGGGGGCCATTTTGCCTTCAAGTGTCTCAAGTTCGTATGCATTCCCACCGAAAATCTTAAAGACTCTATAGGGACCTTCCTAGTTCGGACTGAGCTTCCCTACTCTGGGCTCGGGCATCATGATTTTCCTGAGTACTAGGTCGCCAACTCTGAAGTTACGTTTTCTGACTTTAGCGTTGTAGTACCGTGCAACGTGCTGCTGGTATGTTGTTGTCCAAATGTGAACGAGTTCTCTGGTT
The DNA here is from genome assembly GCF_000365185.1 of Nelumbo nucifera. The sequence continues at coordinate 6,953,343 of NW_010729096.1, read as the reverse complement.
TCTTCTATCAGGTCGAGGTTAGCTCACAACTCTTCTTCATTTGACTCTTCGGTGTATACCTCAGATCGCAAGGTTGGAGCCTCTATCTCAGTCGGTATCACAACTTCAGTCCTGTAGGTTAGGTTGAACGACGTCTCACCAGTTACTGTCTTGACAGCTGTCCTGTATGCCCACAACATTCTGGGTAGCTCGTCCACCCGTAATCCTTTAGCACGCGACAATCGGGCTTTAAGTCCTCGCAGGATTGCTTTATTAGTAACTTTAGCTTGTCCATTAGCTTGGGGGCAAGCCACCGAGGTGGAATTTTGTCTTATTCCCATTTGGCCACACCAATCCTGAAATTTAATGTCTTCGAATAGCTTCCCATTGTTTGAGATTGTACTCTTGGTAGGCCAAATCTGCATACTATGCTTCGCCAAAAGAAGTTTTGGACGTTGCGAGCTGTTATTGTTACTAAAGGTTCAACTTCACCCACTTGGTGAAGTAATCCACGGCTACTACAAAAAACTTCTTTTGTTCTTTAGCTGGTGGGAAGGGGCCCAGTAAATCTATGCCCCACTATGCAAATGGCCACGGACTGGTCAAATACCTTAGGTCGACAGTGGGTCGATGTAGGATGTTTGCGTGTCATTGACATTTGTCGCATCATTGGACTAGTTCGGCTGCATCCGCTTTCATGTTGGCCTTGTCGCAAGGCTTTCTTGGCGAGGACCCTGCACCCAAGGTGTTCCCCGTAGAGGCCTTCGTGGATCTCGTGTAGAACCTAGTTCCCTTCAGGTCGCCTTAGGCATCGTAGGTAAGATAATGTGAAGGACCTCCTGTAGAGCAGCTTGCCTACTATCACGTAGCGTGCTGCTTGTCATTCTATGCACCGAGTTGCATTCCTTTCTGTCGATAGTGTATTATGTTTCAAGTAGTTTTAGATTGGGATGATCCAGCTCGGATCGGCGTCAATGATGTTGGCGCCTTGTTCTCCTGCCTTTTGTTGAGTCAATCCGTTTTGTTGAGTCAATCATGCTCACAATTTTAGAAAGTGCATCAGCCTCAATGTTTTTCGATCTCAAAATTTGTTGGAGGTACCATGAGTCGAAACTTGGGCGGAACTCTTTAACTTTGGCGAGATATGCTGCCATGGAGGGCTCCCAAGTCTTGTAATCTCCATTTAATTGATTCACGACAAGCTGCAAATCACTGCATATAACTATGTGTTTGGTTGCCACTTCCTTTGCTAGTGCTAAGCCGCCAGTAAGGTCTCACGTTCAGCCTCGTTATTCGATCCTCAAAATTGAAACCGGAGCGCATATTCCAGCTTTGTCTCATAAGGCCCATATAACATTAAACCAGCTCCGTTTTGGCCCTGGTGGGATGAGCCATCTACGTGAAGTATCCCTGGCTCCTCATCCCAGCTTGCTATCTCGCGAGGTGGAGGTGCCACAATGGATAAAGCTTTTGTTTCCAGTTCCATCTGTCCAGGCGAGGGCGAATTGAGGGTACACTCGGCAATGAAATCTGCCAAGACTTGTGCTTTTATCGATGCATGTGGTTTGAACTGGATATCATATCCGCTGAGCTTGATGACCCATTTGGTAAGTCTTCCCGAGACCTCAGGCTTTTGAAGAACATGTTTCAGAGGTCCATCAGTTAGTACCACGATGGTGTGGACTTGGAAACAGGGCCTTAGTTTTCTAGTGGCTATCACTATTGCAAGGGCGAGTTTCTCTATGTTGGGGTATCTTGTCTCAACAGCATGGAGGATCTTGCTGGCATAATACACAAGTCATTGTACTTAGTCTACCTCCCTCACAAGGACTGAACTTACCACTTCATCGCTTGTGGAGAGGTAGAGTTTGAGCTCGTTGCCTACCTCTGGCCTGGTCAATAGCGGTGGTGAGCTGAGGTATTTCTTTAGTTCGTTAAAGTTGAGTTGGCATTCTTCAGTTCTCTCAAAGGCCTAGTTCTCTTTTATGGCCTTGAAAAAGGGAAGGTACTTCCCAGTTGATTTGGACATAAACCGGTTCAAGGCTGCTATTCGTCCTGTTAGTCTCTGGGTTTCCTTAACCAACCTAGGTGGTCTCATGTGTAGGATAGATTGGATCTTCTCAGGGTTGGCCTCTATACCGCGTTGGCTGATAATGTAACGAGGAACTTGCTAGAGGTTACACCGAAAGCGGACTTGTTTGGGTATAATTTTAAGTTACGTTTTCGCAAAACATCAAACACAAGATTTAAATCAAAAAGTAGATCTTTTGAAAAAAGCATTTTTACAACCATGTCATTGACATAACATTCAACTTTATTGCCAATAAACTCAAAAAAAAAAAACAAAGTTTACTAAGCGTTGATAAGTCGCCCTGGCATTTTTTAAACCGAACGACATGACCTTGTAGCAATACATGCCTGTCTTGGTGGTGAAAGCGGTCTTCTCGCGATCTCCTGGGTCCATTAGAATTTGATTGTAGCCTGAACAGACATGCCTAAAACCGAGCAGTTCAAATCTTGAGGTCGCATCCACCAGGCGATCTATACTAGGTAAGGGGAAGTTGTCTTTTGGGAAGGCTCGGCTCAGGTCTGTAAAATCTATGCACATCCGCCATTTGCCGTTTGCTTTCTTTACGAGGTCTCGGTTTGCCACCCAACTTGGGTATTGGACTTCCTCTATGAAGTCCGCTGCTAATAGCTTCCCCACCTCCTCATTCACTATGCTCCACCTTTCCGGAAGGTTTCTCTTCCTCTGCCGGACTGGTCTGACTGTAGGGTTCACGTTAAGTTTACGAGTTATCAAACTAGGGTTTATACCAAGCTTTTCAGCAATTGACCAGGAAAAAACATCTAAATTATTTTATAAAAATCTTACTAGTTCAGATCACAAATGTTCCTTCAGGTGGGCTCCTATTTGAAGTGCTTTCTCAGTCTCAGCTTCGGAGACCTATTCCGCAACTGTTTCCTCGATTGGGCGAGCTCTTTCCTCTGCACTTTCTGGTGGTGGCTCTAAGTCTATGTCGACTGTCATCTTACCTTTGGCCTTCAACAAAGCCACATAACATTTTCGAGACTCCAGTTGGTCGCCTCATAATAGTCCTATCCCTATGTCTGTCAGGAATTTTAGTGCCAAGTGATAGGTTGAAACCACAACCCGTAGTGCATGTAGAATTGGTCGCCTTAAAATTGTGTTGTAAGGTGAAGATGTGGCCACTACTAGGAAATCATGCTTGGAACGCACCGTGTGGGGTGGCGAACCCACCTAAACTGGCAATCTGACCTTGCCATTCGGGCGAACTACCTCGTTGGTAAATCCCACTAAAGGTACGTCGGCGGGCTGTAGGTTGCCTTTATTGAGTTCCATCCTGTTAAATGCTTATGCGAACAGAATGTTTGCTGAGCTGCCCGAATCTACTAGGATCCTCTTTACCTTGAAATCGTTGATGAGTAACTTTACCACTAGGGCGTCATCATGGGGGTACTGAACCCCACGCATATCATCTTCTGTAAAACAAATAACTTCCTCCTTCTGGGGACGCTTGCATGGCTGGCTGTCCTCTGGCTTCAATTCTCGCACCGCGTTCTTGCTAGATGATGCGGTGCAACCTACTATTATCGAACCTTTAGTGATTACATTTATGGTCCCTCAGACCTGCCTTTCTTGTGTTTGTTGATTCTGGGTAGTCTGCTCCTGTTGCTTATTGTTCTGAGGTGCCTCCTTGTTGGTTCCCGCTTCAGGCTACCGTTCATCCTTGATGAAGCATCTTAGGTAACCTCATTTGATGAGGTCTTCGATTTTGTTCTTTAAATCGCAACAATGCTCGGTGTCATGTCCCAAATCCTTGTGAAAATGGCAATACTTATTTGGAGTTTGGGTGCTGGGGTCTCCCCTCATCTTGGGAGGCCACTTCACGTAGTCATTGGACTGAATCTGCATTAGGATCTCCTTCCTCCTGGTATTTAATGAGGTAAATACCCTGGTGTATGCTAGTGGTGTTGTTGATCGCTGACCTGTCCTTCTAGCCGGCGACCTGCTTTTCTAGTGTGGCGAGTTGCTACGCCTTCTTCTTGGGGATTTGCTCTTTCTGGGCGACCTGCTTCTCCGCTTGGTTCTGCTTGTGCTTGCTTTCGTCCGCTCGTTTCTTTTTTGTTGTCTCAGATTTTGTGCCTACTGCTTCCTTTGCTCTGATGAAATGATTGGCTACTTCAAGGAATTTTCCATGGTAGCTGGGGGATGCAATTTGATTTCCCACTTCAATTTGTGGTGTTTAACTCTTTTCTTGGCTGTTATGAGTTGCACAGAGGGGTCCAGATCCGGGATTTGCAGTCATTCTATGTTGAATTGTCGAATGTAGCCCCTGAGTGTCTCATTGGGCCTCTGGACGATGTTGAATAAACACATGGCCAATTTTGAATGTCGCTTGCTGGTGATGAACTATTTGATTAAAAGTCTAGCGAACTGGTCTTAGTTCTTGATAGAACTCGGGGCCAATCCTGAGTACCAGAGCCACGCTTCTTCCTTCAAAGTGGTGGGGAATGCAATGCACATACTGGTGTCGTTTTCTCCTTGGAGGAGCATAAGGGCTTGGAAGCTATTCGCTCGGGTGTTAGTGGAGTCTCGCAGGTCAGGCCAGGCTGCTCTGAGAGTGAGACCATCTTACCAGTTGCCACGCTGCATTCTCTAGGTTGTACCATATTGTTTGCCTGGGCGAGCTGTATTTTCTTTCCTGCGCGGTGTGTTCGCTTCTTCCTTTTAGTGTACTCGGTGGAGCTAGCTACATTGGACTTAGCTGGTGCATTTGCTTGACTCTTTACTGGTACCTGCTCATTTCGGACTGCCGCATCTTCTTTGTCTGGGACCTGAATTTGACTTTGCATTCGCTAGGGAGGTGGGTCTTCATGATTCAAGTTGTTAAAAGGTAGTTGTTGGCTGTTAGGTGGTCGCTGCTGGCTAATATGAGGCTGACTACCTCACGGTATTTGCTGATCGTCCCGTTGGATCGGATGATCTGGTGTCACATGGCGTGGTTGCCGATATTGCTGTTGCTGACACTATTGTTGTTGCTACTGAAGTTGTTGTTGTTGAACTTGTGGTCGCTGTTGCTACTGGATTGGTTGCTGCTATTGTCCAGTAACGAATACGAATCTATTTTCCCACGACCGCATTTGTTCGGTCATGTTGTGGATGCATCATACCAAATCATTAAACTGTTGTACATCTACCACTATGGGAGGTGCCACAGGACCCACATCCGGAGGTGGGGGTGGCATGTTAATATTTTCTTGCACATCAGTTGTGGTAGAGGGACGTCTATTTTCCCTATTATGATTGTTGGCACTTGGCCATTAATATTGTTAGCAGAAGGGTTGCCTGAGTACGCCATTGAAAGATTTCTTTTGAACGAAATGAGAGAGGAAGAGATGAATAAAAGGAAACACTAGCTATTTGCTACATATCCCACAAACGGCGCCAATTGATGATGCACGATTCGCTCACTCCCTTGTGTCTAGTGAGGTGGCTCGAACTGAGTTCAGTCTTGACAATGCCGAGCTATGATGCTAAGTTGAGAGATGCTGTAAAGAAAGATGGGTTAGAGTGCCTAGGTATGTTTTACCCAGGAAGACACTTTGATGCTTAAGTCAGAAAGGAAATTTAGTGAAAATCTTTGGGAGAGTTCAGGAGCTTCAGTGCGCATACCTTTGATATTGATCCTAGTTCTTTTTATAGCTATCTGATGTTCAGGTGCCATTAGGCAATGTCTCTAAGTCTTCCGCAGAGTTGTTTTCGCAGTTTAGGGGGTGCTGGACTGTTAGTTGCTAGATTTGTACGATGGTTATAGGTCACCCATGGGTCTTGTGGCGCATGGTTCGGCGAGCTGTTCCTATAGTAGCGGTAACGGTGTTAGAGCGGGTGCGGTGCGCGGTACGGTTTCAGGGCGAGCTGTCGTTGTCGGTGGGCCGAGCTTGCCTCAGCTCGGCCATGTTCCTGTCGTAGATTGCCACGTGCCGAACTGGCGAGCTGCCTTGCTGAGTTGGATGCCGTGTTGCTGACAGCGCCCACGTTTTTGCAGTTACATGGGTTGACCAAAATGCCCTTCATTAGGACCGGATCAAATGGTCAAACTAGAAAAATTGGGAATCGGTCATTTGATCGGTTTCGTTTCACTCCAGAACCTTCTTTTGGCAAAAAAATATTGATTTGGTTAGCAAACCATTGGCCTGGGTGATTGAACCGTCGATCTGGACAATAGTTTTGTCCATTTTATATATTTTTTAATTTTTTGTTAGAACGGGTCGTCCATTCTATTCAAATGGCCAGATCATTTGACCCAGGAATCAGACCCCTAAACGATTCATTGTTCGGTTCGATTTTAAAAACCTTTGAAAAAACAAACCAAAGGTTAAGATCCTAGTAGGCTTCAAGTAAGAAGCCGAATTTTGTTTCATATGATAATGGCATAATGTCATACGTGGCTTCCTATGGGTTCCATTATACATGAAGTGATGCCCGGTTTGATGGTTCAATCTTTAGGGTCAAACGGGTTGGCCAATCTCTCTCTTTCTCTCTATGGTTTTGTTTTCATGCGTCAGTACTTTATGTCAATTGATCATTTATTGGAAATGTTTCAAAATCCTTGATAGAGTTTAGGATAAATTAAAGAATGGTACCTATACTTTGTAGTTGGGATTAGTTGAAAGTTTTAGGTGTTCAGTCGGGTGTGGCATGTAGAACCGAAAAAAAGTTGACCCAGTCTGCGAATCCGACCCAACTCAACCCAAAAAAATCGGGTTAGGGTCTCATATTTAGCTACTTGAATGTGAAAATGATCCGACTCGACTTAATCCGAAAAAAACTAGGTTGGATTGGGTTGGATCATGGATCAATCCGCCGACCCAATTGTCAAGTCTAATTGGGATTATTTATGCATTATTAGAAGTTTTCACTCTTTAATTTTTTTCTATTTAGTCTTTACTTTTTATTTACTCTTTAAATTGTTAAATGTTCAATTTTTTTATTTTATATTTGGAATTTTAAGATTAATTCTTTTAATTTTGACATTTTTCATGTAATTTTTCTTTATTTTTATAAATTTCAATTATTTTTGGGGATGACCTGAATTAAACCATGGGTCAACCCTAACCCAAACATTTAGGGTTAGGGCCTAGCATTTGAGAACCCAACCCAAATTCAACCCGAAGTACCTTTACCCACTCAACCCAATTGCCAATTCTAGGCATTAGAGATAAGACTCCACATCAGTGATAAAATACATGAGATCCACACAGAGAAGTTGAATGATTGTGGGCCATATGTATTTTAAGACTTAAAGCGTTCGGCTAATCCTATTTCTATACTTTGAAGGTAGTGACACTTAAGGCCTGAACTTTTTAATTACTATAATTTAGTTTAGTGCCCAAAACTTTTTACATATACACTTAAGTCCAATTACATGAAGTAAGATAAATATAAAACTAGCGGGGTAAAATAGTGTAGAAAAACAATTCTTAAAAATATATCAGATTTTCTGCTTTTGAGGGGCTGCGAATAATGACAATGGTAAGGGTCTCATAGCAATATGTAAACAACACAAAGGGTGTTTTGACAGTTTTGACAGTTGCAGGAATATGTTTTTGAAATAAATTAATTAAATATTTGAAAGGGGTGTAATAAGAAATGCGCATGAGAATTTAAAGAGATAAACATCAAATATGAAATATTTATTATAATAAATTAATATAGATATAATATATTAAAATTTATTTTGTATATATTTTAGTATATAATATAAAAAAATATTTGTTTATTATTTTGAATATAATTATAGATATTTTATATGTTAAAATCTATAAATATTATAATATATATAATTACATTAAGATTTTAATTGAATCAGATGATAAAACTGGTGCAACGTGACAAAAATAGTTCATCTCCAAGTCGGTTTTATAGAAAAAAAAAAAGAACTTCATATAAAAAGCAGACTAACAATCAGCCAATACGAAAATTTCAATGTCTAGAAAAAGCGGAGGCTCATTATACATGTCATCAAATATAAAGACATCAACATTTATTGTCTAAGTACTTGTAACAAATAAACAAATACAACACATTTCATTGTTTACAGATGCAATCAATTTAAAAAAATGGAGGCTCATTGAAATGAGTCAAATGACACCGTCGAATAAAAAAGTAATGGAGGCTCATTGAAAGGACACCATCAGTTGTCTGGCGTTTCGAGCCTCGAGCTGAGTTGATATTTGCTAAATGAAATACTTTCCATATGTAGTTTCTCACCAATAGACTTGTTCATGAGCGGGGCTGGGTCGGGCTCGGGTTGGGTTTTTATTCTTTATTAATGGAAATTTGTTAGGTTCGAGCCCGAGTTCGGCTCGATCAACGGGCTTACAATTTGGGCCCGTCTGGCACCCGAGCCCGAGTCTGAAGTCTGAGCTGAGCTTGTTGTTGGTGATTATGTTCGTCGGAGCTGAGTTTACGGTGACTGTGAGCTGCGACCTGTGATTTTAGCAGTGATCAATTCGTGTCAGAGAGAGAGAGAGAGAGAGAGAGAGGACTCATTGCCGGAGTTGTTGCGTCGGTGAATGTTCATCGCCTCACCGGTTGCGTGGTTGCTTGAGAGTGTGAGGACTGAGGACTGAGAACTGTGGAGGATGTGGAGAAGAGAGGTTCGACTGGAAAAAGAGGTGAAAGAAAGAGGGGTAATTCAACTAGGGTTTTTAACTTCAATTATAGGTCGGGCCGGGTCGGGCTATTTTGGCAAATCTCGAGCCCAACTCGAATTTATTGCAAGTCGGACTTTTTGGCCCGAGGTTAAACCCACAGGTCCATTTGCATGTTCAAGCCCGTCGGGGGCACCCGGCCCATGAACAGGTCTACCCACCAATCACTAACAACTGTCATATTAATTTTAAATTTCGATTAAATTTTACACATCTACCAATATTTTAAATCCTCATTCCATGAAGAATGAAGAAAAAAAAATTTTTATCCGTCAAATTGGTCGAATTCCAACCATGAATATAATTCATTCCAATTCTATGAAAATCACAAAACAATTAATTAAACAAACGAAAAAGAAAGAGAGAAATCATGTTGGGCCGTTCAACTTACAGTTTGGCTATTTCCCCAGTTCCTCTGTTCTTCTTCAACCCTCACACCTCCCCCCACCCCTAAATTACGTGTTGTGAGTAACAACCACTGAATAATAAGAGCAATCATCCACTAAGGGGTGGCTACAGCTGGAGGAGTCTGGCCGTCTGATCCCTTTGAGTCTTTGATGGTCATCAGACGACTGACGTAAACCATCATCCATCTCCGTCCCATTAATATCCTCTATCATCCACACTACTACCTAAAAATCAGGCCGTTGATCAAGCACAGTCGACACACACCATGGCTATCGCAATTGCACCATCTCTTCCTCTCCTCTATGTTCTGATATTTCGTCAGCTCCATATCGAACACCTCAACCATCTATTCTTCTCTCTCTCACCATTGACTTGACCCACCTAGGCAAATCAATCCCTTCATCCCTAAACGATGCCTGATTCGAGGCCTTCCCTGTCAACAACTCTAGTAACAATACACCGAAGTTATACATCAAAACATGTTCGAAATGCCACTTTTTTTTCATTTTAATACAAATTAAAAATGAAAAGAGGAATTTCCCTTGCTCGAGCCAGAGATAAGCGAGAGAAAGAGAAGGAATTCGGCTTAAAAAAAAGAAAAAAATCGTACCATGCAGAAGAGCAAATAAACTTCCGGCGGCATGTTATCGTAGACAAGTAGCTTCTCGTCCTTTGTTTAGTAAAATGCTCTTAGAGGAACCACAACTCCATCTGCATCTCGAATTCATTCTTTTGAACCACTGCATCCTCGAGTCTCTTCGTCCCTTCCTCTACAACCGCTTTATATGAAGTACCGACACTTTCTTTCCCCAAAACCACCATAGAAAGAGAGAGAATGCATTAGAGAAGGAAGAAATACAAAGGGAGTTGAGAGAGGGACCAGAGAAGTGGAGAGAATCTGAGAGCGTAGGATGATGGCTTTCTCGGCAAGCTTCTCCTCGGAAGAGGTGAACGAAAAAGGATGGGAGGGGCTGGTGAAGGTGAAGGTTAACAAGTGCCGGGCAGTAACCTCTGAGGGTGCGGAATGGTTGGGAGCATGCAAGGGGCCATTGGCTGTCAAACATCAGGACGCCAGTGCTAGTCCGCCTGTAGTAGTCATGGGGAAGAGATAAGAGAGGGGGAGTCGGAGGGAGGACATGACTGAGAGAGAGAGAGGGATTCATGGGGAAGTTGAAAGTAGGAACCAGAGACCGGAGATGGCTTGCTTGGCAAGCTTGAACACCAGAACAAAGAAAGAGAGGGCAGAGAAAGATAGAAGAGAGAAAAAGTGAAGGTATTTACTGCACGGAGAGACCATCCCAATCGTTTTATATATATAATCAACATGTAAACATTGCTCAATGTTAATCCATCCTTATCATTTGGAGACTTTATTAGAGTTTAGAGAATTCCAAAAATTGAATAATAAAAATAGGAGAAATCTCAACATAGGGGATTTCATGATTTCAAGTATTTAAACTTTCGAAAACTATCAATTTAATACTAGCTGTTGGCAGTCCGTCAGTTATTATTTCAAAATTCCAAAATTATCCTTTTAAAAAGACAGTTAATTGTCAACCAGATCAACATGAAGAGTCTCAAATGCTCTGAAAATTACGAAATCTTAAAGATAAAGGAAAACAACGGTTAAAACAAGATTTCTTCCACGATGAGCAGATGAGGCTCTCTGAATGCAGGCTGGCAACGGTTAAAACAAGGTTTCATCTCTAAATTCTGAAAAGAAGAAGCAGCAGAATCATGACTCTTAATCGATATTGGAAAACCCATTAGAAATTGAAGGCTGGCGAAGAGAAAGAGCGACGGGCTTCATGTTCTTGGAACAGGGGAATTCTGTCGACGATCGCCGGCGGGACAATACGAAGCGTGGGCAAAGCAGGTTTACTTTTTTTAAACAGGAATCCAGCTCTGAGATTATGGTGTTGAACACAAAGAACAGGCTAATTAAAAGAAAATTAGATGATATTCGAAGGATATTTGTGTCATTTCATATACCACTTAACATATATTAACGATTTTGGACTAGACATGTTTTGACTTCTGAAGTTCGGATGCTACCTTGCGACAACCTATGAATTTTTAAAATTCAGTTTTGAAGTAAAAGTTCATTTTTCTCCAGGTTGGAATTAAAATGTCAGCACTTGAAAGTTCAGACTCCAAATCAATCGAGGTCTGTTGACTCTTCTCTTTAACCCCATCTTCTCTTCCTCTAACAAAACACCCAACTCTGTTCGTTGTCTTAAGGAAGAAGACCTAATTCTATTCACCATTTCAATCGGTTTGACATTCACGATTCAAGGTTTGTGGCTTGTCACCCGAGTAATCCTTTGGAAGCATGGTTGAATGAGGAACTTTAGTAGCTGATTCAAGGTTTGTGGCTTGTTACCCGAGTAATCCTTTGGAAGCATGGTTGACTGAGGAACTTTAGTAGCTGATTCAAGGTTTGTGGCTTGTCACCCGAGTAATCCTTTGGAAGCATGGTTGAATGAGGAACTTTAGTAGCTGATTCTCTCTGTCAGATTCAGGCCAGTGTGGATGGCAGATCATTCACCGAGGACTCCCTTTTCTTTCGCATATCTGGGCCGATTTTCCGTATCTGTTATCTTCTTGCGCCCAATATTGGTTGCAGCATGTAATGCGGTGTGGCTAATGGGCTAGCAAATGCGGCAAAGCTATGCCATGTTGCTGAGACAAAGTCTTCTCCTTGTCGGCTGTCCATATCTTTGCCTCCAGAACCAACGGTCGGGTTTCCATTCCCAAACCCAGTTAGTGCAGCAACTCCAAAATTCCACCAATTTCGTTTCTGTAATCTCCATCCACTCAAACGTTTTGAAATCTGGATTTTCGAACGATACCTTCACCATCAATCATCTGATAAATGCTTACGTACGATTTCAGAGAACTGGCGATGCCCATCGACTCTTCGGCAAAATGCCCGAACCAAACGTTGTCTCTTGGACTTCTCTTATGGCTGGTTACATCGACGCTAACCAACCCGAAGTCGCTCTTTGGCTCTTCGAAAGAATGCGGGAAACTTCTACATGGCCCAATGCTTTCACCTTTTCTACTGCGGTTAATGCTTGCTCGATCCTTGCTGACCTTAAAACAGGCAGGAAACTCCATTCCCGCATCCAGATGCTTGGGTTTCAATCAAACCTTGTTGTTTGCGCATCCCTCATCGATATGTATGGGAAAACCAACCAAGTCGATGAAGCTCGTCAGGTGTTTGATACAATGGTGTACCACAACATTGTTTCTTGGACTTCAATGATGGCGGCATATGCCCAGAATGCACGAGGCCATGATGCACTGGAGCTGTTTAGGGAATTCGTTCGATTAAATTCAGACCCGCCGAACCATTTCATGTTGGCGAGTGTTGTTAGTGCTTGTGCAAGCTTGGGTAGATTAGTCACAGGGAAAGTGACCCATGCGGCTATAATTCGCGGTGGCCACAATTCAAATGATATTGTTGCCACTGCACTTGTTGACATGTATGCAAAATGCGGGTCCTTAAATTATTCCACCAAGGTCTTCCGACTGATCCAGAACCCTGGCGTGATACCATATACGTCAATGATAGCAGGAGCTGCAAAACATGGGCTTGGGACATTTTCCATTGAACTCTTCAAAGAGATGCTCGAGAGAGGAATTAGACCTAACGATGTCACCTTTATTGGGGTATTACATGCTTGCAGCCATTCAGGTCTCGTTGATGTAGGACTTGAATACTTGAATTCCATGTACACCAGGCATGGGATAACACCGGAAGCGAAACATTACACCTGCACTGTTGATATGCTTGGTCGCGCTGGCCGTCTGGATGAGGCTTACCAGTTGGCAATGGCTATCCAAGTAGAGCCTGATGACAGAGCACTATTGTGGGGCACACTGCTGTCGGCTAGTAGGAATCATGGAAGGTTGGATTTTGCTATCGAGGCAGGTCAGAGGTTAGTTGAATCAAACCAACAAGTAGCAGCTGCTTATGTCACTATGTCGAACACATATGCATCAGTTGGGAAATGGGATACTGCTCATAGACTCCGTTCTGAAATGAAACAACAAGGAATCCACAAGGAACCAGGGTGTAGTTGGGTTGAGATAAAGAATGCATTGTATGTCTTCTATGCTGGAGACGTGCAATCATGCGTTCGCGGGAGTGAGGTGGTGAAGTTATTGAGTGAATTGGAGGTGAGAATGAAGGAGAGAGGCTATGTTGGGGGTAGCAATGGATTGGTGTTTGTTGATGTGGAGGAGGAAGGCAAGGAGGCAATAGTTGGTCTCCATAGTGAGAGGCTGGCTTTGGGTTTTGGATTGTTAAGCATTCCTAAAGGGATGACTATTAGAGTGATGAAGAACTTGAGAATGTGTTGGGACTGTCATGAGGCCTTCAAACTCATAAGCGAGATTGTGGGGAGAGATTTCGTCGTCAGGGACATAAATAGATTTCATCATTTCAAAGATGGCTCTTGCAATTGCAGGGATTTTTGGTGATATATCATGCAATAACTTGTATATATTTTCATTCGACAAAAAGAGAATAAAAAATAAATGGATAAGTTAAACGACCTAAGTGTGGAACTAAAAGGCCCCATTACCTCCTAGGTACCCCCAGCTATCTGTGGTCTTGGGAGGGTGGACTTGTCATGACTTCTGAGATTAGTTTTATGTGCTTGCGTTTCTTCTTTACAATTATTATGCTTATAGGAAAAAAGTATGGTTTCCTCATAAACCCCACCATACCACAAGTGCAAAAATGATGTAAAGTTATCAATCAGTGTAAAGCATCTTCCTCCACTGCCTGAATGATGCACTATGGTGTAAAGGAATGCCAAGAGTTGCAACCGGTATTGATTAGAGCTACTTCAATGCTAGATTGTGGATCACTGCATTGCAGCATCAGGGTTCAAATGAAAAATGATTAATATAAATTTTTAGCTCAGATATCTATAATTGGAATATGTCATGGGGAAGGAAGAGCATCTTCCTCGAATAGTGTATTGACTTCTTTTGACAATGACTTGGGTAAAGCTATGGTGCAACCCAAACTCCAGCCTTCAAGGTCCTTTATGCTTATAATTCTCAGGAAGAGCAGTCTGTTAGACAATGTATGCCCTTAAGATCCAATGGATATTGTACATTGATTTTATTTTGAATAAAAGTTTATCTCTTAATTACATGTGTTGTTGACTATGCTTCCGTGAATTATCCCTTGAACTGTATTATAGAATTATGATAGTAGTTAACTTGCTTTGAGACACTCATAATTGGTATGCAAACTAAAAGTTCTTAGTGAATAAACTTGGGCAATTTATTCTGACAATGTTGACACAGCTGTACTGCCTTACGAGGAGTGGTTTGTCTCAACCATTTAGGCTACACCCAAGTATGAGTGTGGGTGTTTGTGAAATACTGAACTGAAGCACTTTTTCTCCCTTTTTCCCAAAGTTGCAGGGTTGTATGAAATCCTAGATTAAGATCATAGAGAAGGTTTTTTGACTCTAGGCTAGTGTTTCTTGCCTAGTAGCACTACGTATTGATTTTTGTTTGTTTCAGTTTAGCCAATGAAACATTCTGGGGGTGCGACAAAGCAACCTATGAACTCTGAGTTTGGTTAGGGTAGGGTCTATAGAGACAACTAGGAGTAAGAAGCAACCTAAGGAGGAAGACCCTACTTATGAGAAGTGGATGTAGGAAACTACATAGTTGTAGGTTCATGTTAATCAGCACTATTTGTGGATGGATATTGCAAAGGAGATATGAGACGGTGTTACAAAGACATATTCTCAGAAATTGAATGTAACTAGAGCTTATAAACTCAAGAGTGAGGTGAATAATCTGAGACAGGGGATTAAGTTGATGGAAACTGTTGTATGGCAATTCACTAAAGATGGTGAGACTCACAGTAAGTTGGTAGAGCGGAATGGGGTATTTGAGTTCCTCACTGGGCTCAATCTCACATATGATATTGTGAGGTAGAATATCCTAGCAAAAGATGAGGTGACCCTATCTCAATCTTATGCCTTGGTTAGTAGTGAGGAGAGTAGGAGACATGTTCAGATTGTGGAAGCTCTAGTTGATCACTTTGCCAATGTTGGGATGAAACCAAAGGCTACTACTGAAAAGAATGATGTGGTGTGTGACTATTGTAAGAAACCAAAACACACAAAGGACACTTGCTGGAAGTTGCATCCATAGCTATTACCTGCTAGATTCAAGAAGAGTAATAATGATAAGAAGAATGGAAGTGTGAGAGGTGGCATTTCTAATGTAGCCACCTCCTCTGAGAATGAAAAAGGGCCTGGTGATGAGAAGTCTATAGGGGATTAGCTTGCAACTACTAGAGCAGAGTATGAGAGGTATGACCGAATCATTGACCACTAAGAGTCTACTATCACAACTCCTACTTCTTTAGGAAACAACTCCTCTTTAGCATATGCCCATTTAGGTATTTGTGCCACCACGAATCATGGTTCTATCTTAAGTAATTATAGGATCCCTTGGATAATAGATTCTAGTGCTTCTGTATATGACCAGCATGCCCCATTTGTTCACTACCTATCAGCTTTTATCAGGTCGAAGCAAAATTTCCCTTGTTGATGCCTCTCTTTGCTCTTTTCTCAAGCAAGGGGAACACTAAGACCTCATCCTCCCTTACCTTGTCTTTAGTTTTTCATGTACCTAAGCTTAATACTATCCTTTTCTCAGTTAGTAAATTGACAAAACCTTTGAATTGTAGTGTAACCTTTTTCCCTTCATAATATGTTTTTTAGGACATGAAATCCTAGATGGTGATTGGGAGTTGCCATGAGGCAAATGAGATATACCTGTTGGACATACTCAAGCAAAAGTCACGTACCACCTTAGAGAGCTGCCTTTGGGTCGCATGTTTCAAAGTTAGTTGAATCATGATGTGTCATTGTCATTTGGGCTATCTTTCCCTTCATTCATTGAGTCTCTTGTTTCCAACATTATTTAAAGGAATAAATTTTTCCAGTTTACATTGTGTGAGTCTTGTGAATTGTCAAATCATTGTAGAAACTCTTATCTAACAAGCAATAAGAGATCTACTTCACTCTGATGTGTAGGGGCCTTGCCAATTGACCTTACATGGGTGGCTATAAATACTTATTTGTTTATCAATGATTTCTCACACTATACTTGACTTTGTCTATCCATTCTCGTGTTGAAGTACTATGTTGGATTGAAGTCTTTGTATGTATGAGTATTCGGCTGATGAGAGTTCTTATTAGCCTATACTTAAGTTTAAGTTGTCCTGTACTGGGCCTTTGTTAATGGGCCTAATCCTGTTTAATGTTTTAAGTTGTCTGGGTGTCCCATCACTAATCAGGGGAGTTCTAGTAACTTCCTGTATCATTGTACTACATCATAATATAAATAATAGTACTGTCGACTGAGCTGGGAGTTCAACATTCCAACATCTCTTCTTCTTCTTCTTCTCTTTTCTGCTACTTTGGCTACAGTAATTTAGCTTTCATACTAGAACTTGTAAAGCGTTTCCATGAACTTGTACTCACACAATTTGACATCCGCTTTAAAAATATTCTGCTTAGACAATGTTGAAGTACTAGAGTTTTGTGCTCGTACTCCAGAAAAAAATGGAATAATAGAGAGGAGGAATCGATATGTTGTAGAAGTAGCTAGGAGTATCTTTTTTGCCTCTCATGCCCCTATAAAATTTTGAGGTGATGTTTGACAACTTCTTGTCTCATTAACCACATGCCTTCCTAGGTTTTGGGGTTCAAATCTCTCTTTGGTGTTCTCTTCCCGGATGTTGATATCTTTTCCGTTCTATTGTGTCTCTAGTTGTACCTATTGTGTTCACATTTCGAGTTCTCAAAGACATAAATTTGACCCTAAGGCTCGGAAGTGTATTTTTCTTGGTTATGCCTCCACATAGAAAGGTTACTGTTGCTTCGATCCCATTAGTGGCATTCGGCTTGTTTCTTTGGATGTCAATTTTGTTAAATTAGTTTCCTTTTATGGTCATTCTTCTAAGGGGGAATGTTTTATTGTGTTGTTTTCTTCTCCACTTCCTTTGTCAGTTCTTATTGAATTTTGTGCTAAGCCCTTTGTAGTTTCTTCTATTCCTGTTGAACTTTTTTTTTTGATAATTGAATGAAATTTATTAATTAGCAATGATAAATAGTACAAGGTCCCCAAGGAGAGGCATGAGATGCAACCTCTCCAAGCTAAGTACAACTTTCCAATATACTAGAACAAGTTACAATGTAGCACAAAAAAGACCTTCCTTGGAAACCCCCTGTTTGGCCAAAGAATCAGCCATAGTATTAGCCGACATGCTTACCTATTTAACCTCAACTCTCATATTAGTGGTTAACCACTTTACTTTTTTGATGAGGTCTTTGTAGCCCCAAATGGTAGCATTCGGGTTTAGAAGCCACCCTGTTACCACCTGAGAGTCCCTTCAACTAGGAGATGTTCCACCCCAAGTTGGTTGGCAATCTAGATCCCTTGTACAACAGCTAATATTTCTGCACTTGTAGAGTCCCCCACTCCACCGGTCCTGGGAATAAGGAGATGATGTTTCTATCCTTATTCCTCAAAACACCCCCTATACCCGAAGGCCCAGGTTTACCTTGGCTGTTCCCATCAAAATTTAACTTGATGACACCTTTTGGAGGTGGATTCCATTCTAACAAACTTCGATTCTTCTTGGTAGAAGTATCAGCTATTACTGACCAATTCCTCCATAGGTTATCAAAAGAGAAATCAACAAATATATCCAAGGTTTTCAGACAATGTATTTCTCTTGTTAGGATACAGTTCTTCACTTCATCCAAGCTTCTTTCATTCTCTAAGAAGACTCTTGCGTTTCTTTCCTCCCAGAGAGTCCATAAGGTGGCTGCCCCGGATACATTTCCACATGAAGTTGCATCTTCTTGTGTGCCATACAATGATAGATGGGTTAAATAACAAACTCGCATAAGATTGCGGAGACCAACTACCTCCAAATAAACTAAGACTCCAACTCCATAAGGCTGTAGCAAAGGAGCAGGAGATCAGCAAATGGAAACAGTCCTCATTCCAGGCCTTACACAAGGAACATCAGCTCGGGGAAAGGCAAAGAAAAGGTCTCTTTTTCTGCAAGTTTTCCAAAGTATTGATTTCCCTGTAGTAAACTTCCCAGCATAATACATCAATTTTTGGAGGAACAGTTCGCACCCAAACTTCTTTATTAGGGAACACTCGGGAACTGGGGTTGGAGCTGAGGGATTTAAGAAAAGAAGCACAAGTAAATGTACCTTTTGGAAGAGGAGTCCAAACTCTTTGATAAGAAGATGTGGGGTCCAAACAAACTGACTCAAGTAAATGAAGCAGCTCAGTGACACAAGTCAACTCACCATCCCTTAATCCCCTGATAAACTTGAGGAAACTTGTCCTCCTAGCTCAAATATTCCTACTCCCCCTCCACTTATTCATCCCCTAGTTTTCACTACTCATCCTATTGACTAGAGGTGGTACCAAAGGCAAAGACTAAGGCATGAATAGGTTGTTCCTTAGTTGAGTCATAAGCACTTCCAACTCTTGAAGAGAGGACATGTCCTCCACAACCTGCTCCAATACCTCCCTTCCTAGACCTTGATCTACCTATTATTGTGATAAAGGGTAAGAGGAAATGTACAACTCACTGCATTTTTAAACACCTTTCCTACAACTTGCTATCCCCTTCTTACTATTCCTTCTTAACCTCTATTTCATCTCAACCCATTCCTAATTTTGTAACAAAAGTCTTATCTATACTATAATAGAGGGATGCTATAAAGACTATGATAGAGGCACTTCATAAGAACAATACCTAGGATATTGTAGACTTACCTATCGGGAAGGAGCTTGTGGGGTGCAAGTGGGTGTATACTATTAAGTATCATTCCAATGAGACAATTGAAAGGTATAAAACTCACCTGGTTTCCAAGGGCTATACATAGGTTTATGGAATAGATTATAAGGGGAATTTTTCATTGGTGGAAAAGATGACTTCTGTGTAGGTTCTCTTATCTTTGGTAGTGGATATATCACTTTGATGTCAAGAATGCTTTCTTGAATGGTAATTTAACTGAAGAAGCGTATATGTCACTTCCTCTAGGCTAGACTTGTTCATGGGTCGGGTAGCCCGATGGCCCGGCCCGGCTTGGCCCGCACCCCGGTCGAGCTTGGACATGTAATTAGGCCTGCGGTTTTGACCTCAGGCCCAAAACACCAAGCTCAATTGTGTGTCGGGCTGGGCTTGGGATTTGTCAGAAAAGCCTGGCCCGAGCCCGGCCCAGCTCGACTCATTTATATAATATAAAATATATAATATTTATTATAATATATATTAATAATTTAATATATACTTTTTTTATTTCTTTATAATCTCTCTCTCTATTCAGCTGCTTCAACAATGGCATGAGCTATATACTTCGGGCTCGGGCCCAGGCTTGGGCTTCAAGCTTTTTATGAGGGCCAAGCTCGGGCCCAAGTTGTAGGCCCGATGGTCGGGCTGGGCTCGGGCTCAGGCCTTAAAAAAATCTGTTAATGCAAAGTGAAAGCCCAACCCATGAACACTTCTACTCTAGGCATGTATGGTGAAGAAATGTAAGGCAACGTGTGTAAATTGAAAAGAAATCACTTTATGGCCTCAAATAGTCTCTACGAGTATAGTTTGATAGATTCCGAGTTGCCCTTGCACAGTTTGGTTATACTCAACACAATCGGATCATACCCTCTTTGTTAAGAGGAGAGAGTCTAGGAGTCACCTTATTGTGTATGTAGATGATATTGTTGTGATTGACAGTGACACACAAGAAGTTTAGGCTCTCAAGAGGCTCCTTAACTTATAGTTTCAAATTAAGGATCTAGGGGAATTGATATATTTCTCGGGGATTGAAGTTGCTAGGTCCAAAGAGGGCATTTTCATCTCCCAGAGAAAGTATGTAATGGATCTTCTCACTTTGACTGGGAAACTTGGTGTCAAGCCTGGTTCTACTTGTATTGATGCAAATCATAAGCTCTTAGCTAACGATGGTGAGCCCTTGGCCGATAGGGGTGTTTTAGAGACTTTTAGGGAAGTTGCTATATCTTTGTATGGCTCGGCTAGATATTTTCTATGCAGTGAGTGCAATTAGTCAATTTACGCATGCCCCAGAGACACACACATGGAAGCTGCAGAGAGTGTTTCGTGCTACTTAAAGGGGGACCCTGGGAAAGGGCATTCTCTTTTCTAAGCATGGACTTATGAAGTTGGAGGTTTATACAGATACTGATTGTGTGACAGTATAGATAATAAGAGATCCACGTCTGGTTACTATGCTATGGTAGCAGGAAATGTTCTCTTGTGGAGAAGTAAAAAGTAGTCTGTGGTAGCCAGATTTTTAGTTGAGGCAGAATATAGGGCCATGGCCCATGGGGTTTCAGAGTTTTCGTGGCTTAGGTCTCTTCTAGAAGAGATGGGCATCGCCTATGATAACTCCTGATGTTGTATTGTGATGATAATCAAGCAGCCATTAACATTGCTCACAACCCAATTTAACGTGATAGAATAAAACACATTGAAGTAGATAGACATTTCATAACAGAAAGTGTGGCATTAGGAGAAATTTGCATTCTTTTTATTGCCTTAGAAGAACGGTTAGTAGATGTTCTGACCAAGAGTGTCCCTAAGGAAAAGATACAACACTATACAAGCAACCTGGGAATGTAGAGATGCTGGGCTGAATGGGCCTTAGTCTTTTTTATTTTATTTGTGCTGCTAATAGTGTGTTACTTTAATTTAGTGGGCCTTAGTTATGGGCCTGTTTTGCTCCTTTTTATTATCTTTATTGAGTTAGCCACTCCACTGAGGGCATCCCTTGTAATTGTACCTTAATTACAACTAGATTTAATAAAAGTGTTTAGGGGACTGAAAAGTGGATAAATTAGCTCTCTTCTTTCACCCTCTTCTTTCCACTTTCTTTTTGTTCTTTCTGAACTTCCTCTTTCTTCTTCCCTTTTTCTCTTTTCTCTTAATTTAAACTCAGATTTATTGCTGGTTTATTTTCATTGCATGAAACACCGGCTCAAGTCTGAGTGTGGCCATTTGTACAAAAATTGCTTGTTTGTATATTGTCAACCCCTCCCAAGATCCTGGATAACCTCAACCAACACTGGGTAATGGCCCTATGACTTAAAATAACTTCAATAAAACTGCAACCTACAATTCTTTAGTAAATATACAGCTTTCAAACTGAATGAATTAATAGATGCATATTCCCTATCTGATTAGTTATAAATGGATCAAATTCAGATTGCTGTGTTCATGTTGGATTTGAATTCAGGCAAATGGATATTGCTTACAGCCATAAATACAGGTTTTTAGTATTCTCAACCAAAGCTCAGAATAAATGGTCTAGTTATTAGAAAAAGAATAGGAGTTTCTTTTTTAACTTTTTTTAAGAAATGGCATTTATAATGTGGAAAAAGTGATCAGTTACAAGTTAGAGGGGCTAGAAGGGCTAGGGTCAGACGAAAAAGGACATGGGTCGAAGTAGTAAGAAATGATTTAAGTGCTCATAATTAACAATGGATAAGGCAGTAAACAGAAAGGTATGGAAAAACAGGATTCATGTATCTGACCCATATAGTTGGGTTTATGCTTAGATGATGATGATTTCTAATGTGGAAAATATGGAAAAGAGAAATCAATTATATCCTATTCAAATTGAATAGAACATTGATTGCTTAGAAAATGAGCGAAGGAGCTGTTAATATGGATGGAATTTCTAGTTAGAAAATCAATGATTGAGTTGAGAAAAGCCATGGAACTGGGTTGATTAGTGGTTATGAAACTATGAGTTGAGCATCTTTAAGTGTTTTTTTTTAACTTTTGGAAACATATGAACCAATGGTTCTCCTTTTTCCACCACCCAGAATTGCTTCCATTGCTAGGTAGCTGAATCAACAGTTTTTTGATCAGTAGTTTGCAGTATAACACAAACCTTTCCCTTCTTCCAAAAAAAGGATGTTTTGCTGTGAAAACCTAAACTTATATTATGCCAAAGGGTAGGTGCATTTAACTTTGCTTGGAGCTATATACACATATTCATTTTTTTTCTTAGTCTTTCTCTTGCAAGGCTGTGTTGTTAATCTACTGCAGGTACCATTATTTTCTCTTATTCTTGCTCTGTAACATGAATTGTTTTTATTGCCTCAAATCTATATTTGTTATTCTAGTTTCATTAATGAAAGCATCAAGAGTTTAGAGGGGAATTACCTGTGTTATCAACATCTGTATTCTTATGAGCTTTTTGTACACTTTTACCTACTTGGGTACCACCATATTTGAGATAGAAGCATGATGAAGAGAGCTTGTGAAAAGATGGGCCAATTATAAAGTTATGGTGAGTTGGCTTTCCCATTTCTTCCACTCAATGGAGTTGGGTTAACTTGCTTTCATTTTTTTTGGGGCGGGGGTACAAAACTTGCTTTCTTGATTTGGTATGCAACAAATTCATACTGTCACATCATCTTGATATCCTTCCGTTTACACAATTTGCTTTAATTTTAATTTCTTTTGAACATTGTTTTCCGTACGAGTTAAAAATTGTACAATTAGCTTTTGTGCTAGTTTTTTATTCTTTCCTCAGTTAAAGGTATACTATATTGAATGTTTTAGATACACATTTATCTCTGTTTTAGGTGTATTGGGAGATAAATATTAAAGTGAGGGATTCTGTAATCTCTCTGGTATGTATTTTCTATTGTTGTGTACTTTCCAGAATATTTTTCTCTATTTTTATATGATCATTTACTAATTATTTTCTGCACCAGATTGATCAAGGGCAAGAGGGAGAGAAAATTAACTGAGCTTTGTTGAAGTATTATAGATATTTTTGTTGAAATTGGAGTGGGGCAATGGGTTGTTATGAAAATGATTGAGGCAGCAATGCCTAAAGACACTGCCGCTTATTATTCTCGTATGGCTTCAAATTGGATTCTAGAGGATTCTTGTCGAGATTACATGCTAAAAGTAATCCTTTCTGTCTTCCCTTTGTCATTGGATGTAAATTTATTTTTGTTGCTTATTCTTATGTTGCTTAAGAGGTTATGTTATAATTTCAGGCTGAGTGTGTAGAGATAATGGGCCGAATGGGCCTTAGTTTCTTTGTTTTTCTTTAAATTATGTTTATGACTTGTGTTAGTAGGTAGTGGGCCTTAGTTATGGGCCTGTTTTCTTATTTTTATTGTTTTTTATTGCTGTCTTTAGTGATGGATACCTTACTAAGGGCACTCATGTAATTGTCCTTATTTCTTACAACAAAAGAATAAAAGTCACTGGGGGCTGAAGAGAGGTTTGAGAACAACTCTCTCTTCTTCTTCCTTTTCTTCCATCTTCTTCCTCCATTACTTCTCTCTTCAATCTCCTTCTTCTCTCCTATTTCTTTTCTTTCAATTCAGATTATTGCAGGTGTAATTTACAACTTGGTATCAGAGCATGTTCTCAACTTCTTTTCTTTCTTCTTTCTTTGCCCATACACAATGTGTATGGAGAATCGATTAGTTGATTAGAGAGCAGCTTATGTAGTCCAGTTGGGAGGGTTTTTGTGAAGTTTTTCATCCCCAATTGAAGCCCAAGGCAGGTTCTTGGAGTGTTTTTTCCCGAAACCCTAGATAACTGGAGAAAACTAGTTTCAAGTCCTAGAGACACTTTGAAGCTGGCGCTTGGAGATCAAAGGGTAGCCTTTTGATTTTCATTAAGAGCGATTTGAGTTGGATAGGGTTCTGGAACCTCTAGTAAGAGCTGTTGAACTTTCTCCTCTTTTCCCCTTCAGGTGGGTCCTGTGAAACTCTAGATTTAGCTGTTTGAAGAGTAATTTTTTTGCTTGGGATAGAAATTCTAGCTTAGTTGAGACTTATTTTGATCTTCGTTTTAATCAATGGAGCAAATTGGAGGAGAAACCAAATATTTCACAGATTCTGGGTTTGAACATGGGGCTTAATGGAGAACCTTTTTGGGGCAGTGACCACTATGAAGCTGAATGGGACCGATTATTTAGCCTGGTCTCAGTCTATTAAGATACATGTGTGTAGTAAAGGGAAATGTGGTTATATCACCGGGAGCAAGAAGAAACTAGGGGAGGATGACCTTGCCTATGAGAGGTGGATGCAGGAGAATTACATAGTAGTGGGTTGGTTAGTGAATTTTATGCAGCCACATATTAGCCAATACTACTTGTGGATGGAAATTGCAGAGGTGTGAAATAATGTCATGGAGACTTATTTCCAAAAATCAAATGTTGCTCGGGCTTACAAATTAAAGAATGATGTAAATAATCTAAGACAAGGGGAGAAGCCCTTAGTTGTTCACTTCTCCATGCTAAAATCTCTTTGGCAAGAGATTGATTTGATGGAGACTGTGGTTTGGGGGTGTACAAAGGATGCTGAAACACATAGGAAGCTGGTGGAAAGAAATCAGGTTTTTGAGTGTTTTACCGGACTCAACCTAGAGTATGATATTGTGTGATAGAATCTTTTGGCGAAGGATGAGGTGACTTTATCTCAGGCTTATGCTATGGTAAGTAGTGATGAGATTAGGAGACAAGTTCAGTTTGTAGAGCCATAGATGGATCACTATGCTAATGCCGAGATGAAACCAAAGGTTAGCACTAGGAAGAAAGATGTTGTTTGTGAATACTATAAGAAGCCTAAACATACTAAAGACATCTAGAGCTTATACCTGCTAGACTCAAGAATGCAAACAATGGAAAAATGAATGAGAATGTGAAAGGTGGAAATGCAAATGTAGCCACCTCCTCATAGAGTGAACAGGGGCATAGTGGTGAGAAGTCAGTGGGAGAGCAACTAGTAGCCGCCAGGGCTGAGTATTAGAAGTATGACCAAATAATTAGTCACCTAAAATCTACTGCTATAACACCTACTTCATCAGAGATAGTTTCCTCTTCATCCGCATATGCCCATTCAAGTATTTGTGCTACTGCGGATCATGCTTCTATCTCAGGTAGTCGTGGGATCCCTTGGATAATTGATTTTGGTGCCTCTGACCACTTGACTAGTGTGTCCCATTTATTTTCTACTTACTAGCTTTATTTGACCAAGACAAGATCACCCTTGTTGATGGCTCTCTTGCTCCTATCTTTGGCAAGGAAAACATCGGAGCTTCAGACACCCTTACCTTATCCTCAGTTCTTCATGTTCCTAAATTATACACTCATGCTTTCAGTTAGTAATTTGACAAAATCTTTGAATTATAGTGTGACCTTTTCCCCTTCTTACTGTTCTTTTTAGGATTCAGATGGTGATTAGGAGTGGCCATGAGGTGAATGGGATATACTTGCTGGACTTGTCTGGACAAAGTCAAGTATTACCTCTGAGAGCAGCTTTTGGTTCAAATGTGTCAGAGTTAGTTAGTCGTATTATGTTATGTCATTATTGTTTGGGTCATATTTCTTTTTGTTCCTTGAGTCTTTTGTTTCCAGCTTTATTTAAAGAAACTAAGTTGTCAAGTCTACATTGTGAGGCGAGTTGTCAAAGCATTGTAGAAACTTTTATTCTGAAAGTAATAAAAGATCTACCGTTCATTTTCATATTGTTCACTCTAACGTGTAGGGACCATACTATTTACCTTGCATGGGTGGTTATAAATATTTTAATCTATTTATTGATGAATTTTCTCATTACACTTGGCTTTATCTTATGCTTTCCCATGCTGAAGTACCCAAACTTGTAAAACAGTTTCATGAATTTGTGCTTACCCAATTTGATACTTGCACCAAGATATTCCTTTCAGATAATGCTAAGGAATATTTTGAGGAGGATCTTGTTTCATACTTTGAGAAGTTTGGGGTTATACATCAAAATACTTGTCCTTGTACTCCATAACAGAATAGGGTAGCAGGGTGAAAGAATCAACATGTTGTTGAAGTAGCTAGGAGCATCCTTTTTTCCTTCGATGTTCTAGAGAGATTTTGGGGTGGTGCAGTGATGACAACTACCTTCCTTATTAACCGCATGCCTTTTCGAGTCTTGGGGTTCAAATCTCCCTTTGCTGTCCTGTTGAAATAATTTAGTTATTTGTGTTAGGGTCTATTTGGATAGTTAAAGCTTTTTTTTTAAAATTTTTTGTTATTGTACTCACTTACAACAGGGGCACAAGAGTCTTTTCCCTTCTTATTTCTGCCGCCCTATATAATATAATAGAATCTGGCACTGCCAATACTGTTCCATTGCTCCAAACCTTTTCTTCTTCCTTTCTTTCTTCTTCTCTTCTCTCTTCTTCCCTTCTCTTCTCTACTTCCTCATATTTCAATTGGATTTATTGCCAAGATGTCCTATTTGCTGAGAATGACTTGTTTCCTATTCCCTTGTTTGTCTTTGAGTGCATGTGTTATGTTCATGTCCCTAGCACTCAAAGACATAAGTTTGAAGCCAAGGCCTGGAAGTGCATTTTCTTAGGGTATGCCTCCACACAAAAGGGCTATTGCTGTTTTTATCCCACTAGTGGAACTCGTTTTGTCTCCATGGATGTTACCTTTGCAGAGTCACTTCCATTTTATGGCCATTTTTCTAAGGGGGAGCATTCCATTGAATTGTTTTCTTCACCATTTCCTCTGCCTTCTCTTGTTGATCCTGAGGTTGAGTCTCCTATGGTTCCTTTTGTTCCAGTGGTAAAGCCTTCATCTCCCAGTTCTACCATCCTATTGTTCAGAGGTGGTAGCAAAGACAAGGCTATGACATGATTAGGTTGTTCCCTCATCTACAGTTGAGCCTCAGACACTCTTAACCCCTGAAGAGAGGACAAGTCCTTCACCGCCTGCTCCAGAACCTCCCTCCCCAGACTTGAACCTACCTATTTCTATGAGAAAAGGTAAGAGGAAATGTACAACACATTGTATTTCCAAACACCTATCTTACAGCTTGCCATCCCCATCTTATTATTTTTTCTTAGCTTCCATTTATTCTTAGCCTATACCCAAGTCAGTTACAGAGGCCTTGTTTAAGCCAGAATGGATGGAGGCTATGAGAACTGAAATAGAAGCACTTCGTAAAAATTATACATGGGATATTGTGGATTTGCCTCATGGGAAGGAAATTGTGGGTGTTCACTATCAAGTATCATGTTGATGGCACCATTAAGAGGTATAAGGCTTGACTATTAGCCAAGGGTTATACTTAGGTATATGGAGTTGATTATATGGAGACTCTCACTAGTTGCAAAAATGACCACAGTGGGAGTAATGTTATCCTTGGCAGTGAGTTATGACTAGCCCTTGTATCAATTTGATGTAAAGAATGCTTTCTTAAATGGAGACTTGATTATGTCACTTCCATTGGGTATGTATGGTAAGGAAATGCATGGGATATTGTGGATTTGCCTCATGGGAAGGAAATTGTGGGATGTAAGTGGGTGTTCACTATCAAGTATCATGTTGATGGCACCGTTAAGAGGTATAAGGCTCGACTATTAGCTAAGGGTTATACTTAGGTATATGGAGTTGATTATATGGAGACTTTCTCACTAGTTGCAAAAATGACCACAGTGGGAGTTCTGTTATCCTTGGTAGTGAGTTATGACTAGCCCTTATATCAATTTGATGTAAAGAATGCTTTCTTAAATGGAGACTTGATTGAAGAGGTTTATATGTCACTTCCATTGGGTATGTATGGTAAGGAAATGCAGGGCAAGGTATGCAAGTTGAAGAAATCTCTTTATGGTCTCAAGCAATCCCCACGAGCTTGGTTTGATAGATTCAGAGCTGCACTTGTTGAATTTGGCTATACACAGATACAGCCCAATCATACCTTGTTTGTGAAGAGGAAAGGCACTCGGGTTACCTTCCTCATTGTTTATGTTGATGATATTGTTGTTATAGAGAGTGATATAGAGGAAGTTCAGGCACTCAAGACATTCCTTAACTTAGAATTTGAAATTAAGGATTTAGGGGAATTGAGATATTTCCTAGGAATCGAAATTGCTAGGTCTAAAGATGGCATCTTCATCTCCCAACAGAGGTATGTGTTAGATCTTCTCACGGAGACTGGGAAACTTGGTGCCAAATTTGTTTCTACACCTATTGATGCTAACCATAAACTTTCAACTGATGATGGTGAGCTTTTGGTAGATAGGGGAGTGTTCTAGAGACTTTTGGGGAAGTTGCTATTACCTTTACATGACACAACCAGCTATCTCATATGTTGTTAGTGTGATCAGTCAGTTTATGCATGCCCCTAGAGACACACATGAAGCTAGAGGCTTACATAGATGCCGATTGGGCTGGTAGTATTGATGATAGGAGATCTACATTGGATTACCGTGCATTGGTTGCAAGGAACATTGTCTCCTGGAGGAGTAAGAAACAGTCAATAGTAGCCAGGTCTTCGGCTGAGGCGGAGTACATGGCAATGGCACATGGAGTTTCACAGTTGTTATGGCTCAGGTCACTTCTAGAGGAGATGGGTATTACACATGATAAGCCCTTAATGCCTTACTATGATAATCAGGTTGCGATCAGCATAGCTTACAAGCTAGTTCAGCATGATAGGACAAAAGATATTGAAGTTGATCGGCATTTTATAAGAGAAAGGGTTGCTTCAGGAGAAGTTTGCCTTCCTTTTATTGCCTTAGAGCAATAGTTAGCATATGTTATGACTAAGGGTGTCCCCAAGGCAAAGTTACAACATTGTGTAAGCAAGCTGGGCATGACTAATATCTATGCTTAGCTTGAGGGAGTGTAGAGATAATGGGTCAAATGGGCCTTAGTTTCTTTATTTTTCTTTAAGTTATATTTATGACTTGTGTTAGTAGGTAGTGGGCCTTAGTTATG
Source organism: Nelumbo nucifera (assembly GCF_000365185.1). The sequence goes on along the minus strand of NW_010729096.1, from coordinate 6,924,382 downwards.
GGCCTGTTTTCTTGTTTTTTATTGTTGTCTTTAGTGATGGATGCTCCACTAAGGGCACTCATGTAATTGTCCTTATTTTTTACAACAAAATAATATAAGTAATGAAGAGACAGAAAGATAATAAGAATGGGATGATTTTTTATGCTTTTGTACATCAAAATTTACAGCTCTCTCTAGGACAAACTAGGTAACAAATCTCCCTAAATAAAGGAAAAAAATAAAATTGATTTCTAAAAATATTTGTACAACTCACAAATCTCTCAACTACCTAAAATAGCACATAATATAATACATAATTACCGAAATCTTCCAACACTCCCCCTCAAGCTGGCATGAATATATCACTCATTGCAAGCTTGCTAACTAAGTTCTCATACTGCGCCCTAGGAAGCCCTTTGGTGAGAATGTYTGCTACTTGGCTCGTGGTGGGTATGTAGGACATGCATATCACACCACTGTCTATCTTCTCCTTGAGGAAATGTTTATCCAGTTCTACATGCTTTGTTCTGTCATGTAGAACTGGATTATGAGCTATGGAAATTGCTGCCTTGTTATCAAAATAGACTTTAATAGGTGTTGATGTAGGAACCTTCAACTCTTCTAGGAGCCTTTTGATCCATAACACTTCACAAAAGCCATGTGCAACAGAGCGGAATTCTGCCTCTACACTACTCCTTGCTACAACACTCTGTTTTTTGCTCCTCGGTGACCAAATTCCCTCCTAACAAAGTGCAGTAACCTGATGTAGATCTTCTATCATTTATATTACCTACCCAATCTGCATCTGTGTAGGCTTCGACTTGGAGATGACCCYTATTTTTGAACAAGAGTCCTTTCCCCGGAGTTCCTTTCAGGTATCTCAAAATCTTGAACACAACTTCAAAGTGAGTAGGTCCAGGTGAATGCATAAACTGACTTACTACACTTACTGCAAAGGCTATGTCAGGTCTTGTGTG
>NW_010729096.1:6847285-6881769 GCF_000365185.1 Nelumbo nucifera | reverse complement strand
CAGCTTGAGGGGGAGTGTTAAAGTGAGCCGAATAGGGGYAGTTTAGTCATCTCATGTTTGTTAAGTACCTTGCTTATGTGACAGTTTTATTAGAGATACTCTGCCCCACACTTAGGTAAGGGCAGTTTAGTCTTTGTAAATGTTATTAGAACCTAATAAACAATAGGGGGTCGAATGAATAGTGAATGAATGAGTTTCGACTAAACCCTTTTGTTCTCTCTTTCTCTTTTCTTCTTCATCTTCTTCTTCCTTCTCTCCTGGTTCGGGTTACTGTAGCTGCATTCGAAACAGAAATAAAGAAAAAAAAAATATAATGATGCAATACTGCAGACGACACAGTGGGCCTAGTATGTTCATTGTTCAGTTTTGGTTACATATTTATTTCTGCACTGAAAATTTTCTCTCTTCTAGGCACTCAAAGAGACATTTGAAGTCCTCTGCACCAAAGGTGTTGCTGGAAGTTCTAGTGCAGAACTACTGGCTACTTTCTGCAATAACATCCTCAAGAAGGATAGAAGTGAGAAGGGTAGTTCTAGTGCAGAACTACTGCCAACTTCCCTTTACCCACTCTTTGCCTGGACATTAACTTATATCATGAATTTTTTTCCTTTTCCTTTTCCTCTCCCATGAATATAATCTGCAGGTTGTACAGTTGCTTGCTTATGTCAGTGACAAAGACCTCTTTGCTGAGTTCTATAGGTAAGGACTGTAGTCTCTTTGATCTGCTTTCAGTCAGCATTTGGTAATGTCCATTTACATTTTAATTTTTAATTTCTCGGTATTTGCACTCCATTATTAATTGTTATTAACAGGAAAAAGCTTGCATGTCGACTTCTCTTTGACAAGAGTGCTAATGATGACCATGAGAGAAGTATTTTGACAAAGTTTAAGCAGCAGTGTGGTGGACAGTTCACATCAAAGATGGAAGGGATGGTCAGTAGTTGAAGATCATTTCCACTTTAAATTAGTAATTTTTTTTTCTGCACACATAATTCAGATATCACTAATTGAGATGGTATTTTTAATCTTCCAGGTCGCATATTTAACATTGGCCAAGGAAAATCAAGCCACTTTGATGAGTATCTTGGTAGTAGCTCAAATGCAAATCCTGGGATTGACGTAACTGTTACTCTGATGGGATTGATCATATGATCTGCTCAATAGGAGGATCTCTTACTGAATCCAGAGAAGCAAAAGTAAGCAACTTGCAAAGCTGTGAATGATGGTGAAGCAAATACAACGGCTCTCCTCACAACTCAAAAAGACTCGATATCGTTTCTTCTCTAAATAACTAATTAGGTCTCCACCTTCTGAATATGGCCGTTCACTTCCCTCTTATTTTAATCGTTTTTGGCATTTGCATTCCATGCTTTGTCTTGGCCTCTTGGGACCCACTTGGTACCCTCATCAGTCACCTCTCCCTAAAAAACAAAGCCTGCAACCTGGAACCATAATAAGAAGTTAGAAATAGCACATGCACTTGAAATAAATGTTAGGTTATTTTTAGTGGGCTGTCAAAGTCAATAGAGCAGCAAAGTGTTGTTCCTTTTGTTTTGTCTTCCGTCAGCTGGTTATTTTAAGTGCTTTCGCCTGATTGACTTGGGTTCACAGAACCTATAAATGAAAGGATAATTAGATCAATCAATGGTAACCCAATAAAATATTTCATTTTTCACTACACTCCAGTTCTAGTTTTTTTCTTTTATATATATATATATCTATATATATAATGAGATCAATCTAGTCTCTAGCTAGGTCACATTTTATTTTTGTCTCTATTGCCTTATTTATTGTAGTAGAAGTAGAACTTTGTCTCTCTATCGCCTCCCCTGAGTTAGTGAGACTGGATTGGAGAAGTCAAAAGTGGAATTTGTTGGCTGTTTTTGATAGTACCGCGGTGCCCTCAATAATGAGTGCTTTCCCCACTGGTGGGGCTCTGGTTGGTAGTCTCTGATGGGTATACATATACCACTTTTCTCTGTTCAGAATCTGGTGGTTCTTCAAGCATCCATTCGAATACTGGTTGGAGAGACAGGAGAGCACAAGAGAGGGGTGGGGGTGGGTGAGGGGCTCATTGGAAGGTATCCATTCCAACTGAGGAAAAAGCACCTGCCATTAATAATTACTTAAGTCATAAATGAAACTTGTGGTGGGCCTTTGACAACTTTTTGCTTCTAGAAAGCATATTAATTTCATATCAGACGTCATGGAGGTTTGAATTTGATTCTGTTCCCCTACTGTAATCACTTGGTGACATACTGACATCTCAGCTAGCACCATCAATCAGTAGAGGTGTCAAATGGACGGATTTGGTCCAACCGGATCTAGTCCAATGTGAGTCCACTTATCAATGGATTGGACCCAATTCAGTCCAAATTTAATATAAATCAAATTCATTCCAATCCATTAAAATGTAAATGGATTGGATTGGATTCAATCGAAACTGAATGAAATATCAAAAATTAAATAAAAGCACTTTTGTAAAAGTACTTTGATAAAAACATTTTCATAAAAGTTATTTTACAAAAGCACTTTATTAAAAGTACTTCGGAAAAGTGTTTTTGTAAAAGTATTTTTATAAAAGCACTTTTGAAAAGTACTTCCATAGATTATAAAAGTAATTTTACAAAAGTACTTTATAAAAATACTTTCATATAATGTTTTTATAAAAGTACTTTCGAAAAGTACTTTGAAAAAGTGCTTTTATAAAAGTGCTTTCATAAAATTACTTCCGTAAAAGTGATTTCGTGTAAAAGTACTTTCATAAAAGTGCTTTCATAAAAGTACTTTTGTAAAAGTACTTTGTAAAAGTGATTTCGTAAAAGTATTTTTGTAAAAGTGCTTTTATAAAACTTCTGTAAAAGTGCTTTCATAAAAGTACTTTTGTAAAAGTATTTTTATAAAAGTGCTTTCATAAAAGTACTTTTGTAAAAGTATTTTTATAAAAGTGCTTTCATAAAAATACTTTTCATAAAAGTGCTTTTTATAAAAATGTTTTCGTAAAAGTACCTTCTTAAAAATACTTTCACAAAAGTGATTTTATGTTGTTTTCAGTTTTGATTGATTTCAAATTGGACAAGGGTTTGACGGATCGGATTATTGGAAATTTGGTTTAGGTTTAATTCAGAACAATAAGAATATGGACCAATTTATTTTGGATTGATCCAACCCAATAATTATAATGGACCATCCAAATCCAATTTAAAAATGTTTGTTTTGGAGTGGATTCAAACTAAAACCGGTCGATAGACACCCCTACCATCAAGGACCCAAAGTCAATATTGCTTTGCTAGTTCTTCTCTCAGGCCAGTAGAAAACATACATGCATGATCTGTTGAGAAAGTTCTTTCTCCATAAACAAGGGAACACCCATTATCATAATTTGATTAAGGGAGAGATTTTATGGTGGATAGATGCTTAATTGGCTACTCCCATCAATTGCAGGTCTCTTTCCTTTCCAGGAATCTAAATGACAAATTAAACAGTAAAAGTGATTGCTTATGTTCATTGATTCTTCTTACTTCTCCATTATTTTATTTTAGGAGAAGAATCTTCAAAGACAAGAACACAACAGGAGAAAGTTTTATATAGGCAAGCGGCTCCACAGTCGTCCATTAATAGTCGTGAAATGTACAAAGGAAAAGTTACATAAAACAGTAATACCTATGAAAGATGTAGACTGATTTGAAGTACAGAACCTATGCTTTTTGTTTTCGGCTCTACCCTATTCACAAGAGTTGAAATCAAACTACCAACACTACTACCAGTATGTCATATTTTCACATAAAAATCTAATAGGTGGTGTGGTGAGGACCGAGGAGTGGGATCTTAAGTTGAGATCTTGGTCGTCTGAATCTTGGCGAATTCCAGAGTTTTCTTCCCTTGCAGTTTGTTAGTGACGTAGTGGCGATTGTATTCTCCATGGTAGTATGTTCTATACAAGCAAGGATGGTTGTCGTCCACCAACTCGGGCAGGGGGCCGAGCTCGATCTCATAGCTTGGAGCGTAGAAAGTGACAATTGAGAGTCGGTCCTTCTCCTTGTGTGTCACTGCTCTGTGTTCAACACTCTTGTACTTCCCATTTGTGAGAACCTATATATACATATGATCATCAGAACTTAGAATTAGAAATGGGCCGTCTTTGATGAAATTGACGATGATGTAACAAATTAGCTAGTTGACTAGATACCCTAATTAATTAAGGACAATATATATGCTTACTTCCATGGTGTCCCCTATGTTGATGACAAGAGCATTTGTCACGGGTTGAACAGGCACCCAGGTGTTGTCCTTGAGGATTTGAAGGCCAACTGAGCTACCTAAGCCTTGCTGCAACACAGTTAGGGCGCTTCCATCTGAGTGTGGACTCAGACCCAACACGAGATCAGGCCTCGAGCATGGTGGGTAGTAGTTCATTCTCACTGCTTGCACAGACACCCCGAACATATCATTGAACGTATCCTGGTTCAAGCCCAGGGTCATGGCTATGAATCTCAGTAGAGTCTGGCATAGCTTCCTTACTTTTGTTGAGTACATCTCAAGAGTCTCACTGCATATATATATATGTATCCAAATTAATTAATTAAAGCCCCAGATATAAATGTATTACAGCTAGAAGCGTTAAACCCCACGAAATTTGTATTAATTAATGATGCCAACCAGAATTGTTACGTATATATACATACCTGAATTTAGCTGGGTTTGTCGGCCAAAGTTTTGGGTTTCTAATGTAGTGAGGCTCAACCCCAAGAGCCAACATGTTGCACCAGTCCAGCTTCTGATCCTCCGAGAACACAAAGGCATGGCCATAGCCCTGGATGGTCCCTGGTGCCATTGGATATTTCTGTTTCTCCTCCAGTGGTAACATGAAGAAATCCGTTGCCACCTTTTCTATACGCTCCAGCAGATCCTTGTCAATCCCGTGGTTTATAACCTATATATATGTTAATAACGTGTTTAGTTAAGTAAGAGGAGAGATTCAGAGTTTGTAATTCAGCAGTTAAATTATATATTAGATTGGAAGAAATTAAACATATATAACGATTAACGAACGTAGCCAATGAAGAGAAGTTTATTGCATGAATTTTACCTGAAAAAAGCCCCACTCCTCACAGGAGGCAGCGAGCTTCATTAGTTCTCTCCGAGCTGCTTCATCATCACCGCCTTGAACAAGCTTAGAAAGATCGATAACTGGAATGTCCAGGGATTGAGATGGGGATGAGAAGGTGGGTACCGTTGGCCGCTCAGCCATGTTTCGGACATACCTCTCTGGGACCGTTGTTGGTCTAACCTTTGTCAGCTCTTGAACATCATCTATGTGGCCGATCTTGATGGGAGGAATGAGTACAGGAGCCATTGACGAAGTTGGATATTGGAGCTTTAAAGCGTGCTGATATTCTAAATTGGGTATGTTGGTAGCTTGGGCTAATTAAAGAGATGCCTCTATGTCTCTATATATAGAGTTGGATGACAAGACTCGATGCACAATTGCACATATATGGTTGAACTTGGAGTGACACAACTATATATATACATATATATGGGCTCACCTAGGAGTGTTCATGGGTCAGGTTGGATTGGTTTGAATCATTTTTTTCAATCGAATTCATCTAATCGGTTTATTTATTGACTAAATCGAAACCGATTGACCTTGAAGTAAAACCGACTCAAACTTGAAGGATCAGTTTATCGATTTAGTCAGTATATATATATTAAACTAAAATATCTATTTATATTTAAGTTTATTTCTTTTCAATTTTTATGCAAAACCAAAATATATATTTAAATTGATTAATTTTTTATACAAAACTGATTTTTTTGTCAATATATATTTAAATTTATACAAAACTGAATTAAATATTGTACCATTGTATTATATTTGTATTGGTTTTACATTTTTAGATTTTATCATAAATAACCAATTTTTTTCCTAAAGTTCAAACAAAACACAAATAAAGTGTATCAACATTTAACATATAGGGATTAATTACTTAAAAATATAGGATCAATTCGATTTAGTTTAGCTTCGGTTTTCATACATGAAAACTAAAACCAAACCGAATTATCAGTTTATTTTTTTTATACAAACCGACCAATGACTTCAAAAAACCAACCAACTCAGATTGAGTAGGACTGGTTTGGTCGGTTTAGTCGGTTTAGTCGGTTTAGTCGATTTGACATTTAATGCAAACACCCCTATGCTCAGGTAAATGCACTAATACTTGTACTCTCACAGACAATATGATTTCTATGATAAATATAGCTGCTAGACCCTATGCATGGATGATCTGTAAACCCTAATTTGCACCATTGGATCGATTTCAGAAGGTGATCAGGTGTATGGTTCTTCCTTCCTCTGATGCAGCAAGCTCTAGGCTATATATGGCCTATTAATGAGAGGTATCAAATTGGGTCAGGAAGAGCAATTATTGTGTTTGAATGGCTCACAATTAATTAAACCGTATTGCATCACTCATGTATTGAAATGAGTTATATTGTCTGTCTGTGATCTCAGTGGCCAGATACCCTTATTTAATGACCTTAGTGTATTGATAAATCTTATGGAGGATGCCATAATTTACACCAATGTCTTTGTTTTGTCTCCCTTGTGCTTATTTACTGTTAAACAAACAATTGTTATATCAGCTATTTATTTGCTTGGTGTGGTCAATTTTGGCAAGGTTGTTGATAAATTCTAAGCAATTAAGACATTTGTTCATTGATCCGAGAGGCTGAACAAGTCCAGGTGGTTGGTAAATTATCGAATAAGAAGGGCTCTTTCTTTTCAGACTAAATTTTTTAAGGGTTCGACTATGATATAGAAAAAATATGATATAAAATTTTTTGATCAATCAATTGGATTTATAAACGTGGTACCCAATCAAGTGTTATTTATCAAAATTCATAGGTGGGTTTTGATTGGTCAAAACTCTTCCCATACCATATCTTTTCTACATCATAGCTAGACCATTAAGAGTGCTGGGTCTAGGGGTGATCATCAAAAACTTAACTGAACCAAAAATTCTAGTTAACCAAACCGACCTACCGGTATACATAAATTTATATATATTATATATTTTTTCATATATATTATGTTATCTATATATTATTAATTAATTTATATGCATTATACATAAATATATATTTATAATATATAATATATAATATATAATATATTATTTATTATTTATAATATATTGTTTTATATGTATTATAAATATAAAAACCCAAAAAACCGACCAACCGACGAATCGAACCATGAGCACCCCTAACTGGGTCATGTTCCCATATAATGCATGCATTCAATACATGACTATAAGGGTGTCAATGGACCGGTTTTGGATTGGACCTCATCCAGTCCAAAATCAATTTGGACGGATTGGATGGACCAACAAGATATATTGGATTGGATTGGACCAATCCGGTCCAAAATATTTATTAGATTGGATTGGACCTGGTTCATCCATAACAAATTTATATTAGATTGGGTTAGATTAAACCAATAATATCTGGTCCATTGATATAGGATAAGAATATATGTGTCAATTAGGGGTGCCAATTGGACTGGATTTGGTCCAATGTGAGTCCATTATAAATGGAATAGGTCCAATCCAATCCAATGAATGTTTTGGACCAATTTGGACCAGTCCAATCTGTTCAAATTCATTTTGATTTAGATTGGTTTCAACCCAAATCTGGTCCATTGACACATATGTTCTTATCTTATATTAATGGACTGGATATTGGCTTAATCCAACCCAATCCAATAAAAATTTGTTACAGATGGACCAGATCCAATCCAATCTAATAAATATTTTGGACCGGATTGGTCTAATCCAATATGTCTTATTGGTCCGTCCAAATTGATTTTAGACTGGATGAGGTCCAATCCAAAACCGTTCCATTGACACCCTTAATGTCAATGAACCGGGTTTAGGTTGAAACCAATCTAAATCAAAATAAGTTTAAACAAATTGGACAGTCCAGACATTGAATTGAATCAGTCTAAATTGATCCAAAACATTCGTTAGATTGGATTGGACGTGGTCCATTTATAATGGACTCACATTGGAGTGAATCGGATTTGATTGCTGGACTAAATTCAGTCCAATTAACACCCCTATTTAATGACTACGATGGTGTATGTAGGTATATATTTATGAAAAGATGTGTACGTATGTATCATGCATCAATGGTAGAGAAGGAGATCAGGCTTAAGGATGGAATATTGGAATCTGGGTTTGAAGCAGCTGTAAGCAGTACGTAGTTGGAATATATGGTTATCTCATGGGCACAATTTAGATGTGCGGTTATAGTGATGGCCTACTCTCAAATTGCAAGCACCTATCCCCATTCTCCCCGACCCAACCAAATATAGTGTTATTACCACCATCAAAATTTTAAGGTTTTCGTTCCACTTTTATCTTTTGTTTCTTCTTTTCTTATTCTCTCTCAACAAGAACAAAACATGAATGAAAGACAAGAAAGGGTTCTATAGCTATGTTTATTTAAAAAGAAAAAGAAAGAAAGAAAAACTCATAATCGTTGTACATGATCACCACTGAATAAGCATTCTATGCTTTAGCTTAAATGCGGTAACTATTGATTAGTTGCTAGCATCATCAGGAACCTGCACAAACAGGTTTGGGTCCCCCTTTTTGTTCATGTACGTGCGCTTGTGGTTGACGCTAGTACAACTGGATAGATTTTTCAGTTCAGACCGGTGTCATGTATGGGAAAATTTGAAAGATTTAATAATTTTATTTTTTATTTAATGTTGATTTATAAAAAATAATTATTGTTAATTGAATATGAATAAATATTTTTTAATAAATTTAGTTTTATTAATAATTTGAAGTAATTTTAATAATTTTTATTCTTTTTTATTTTTAAATGAAAATTTGATTAACTTTAAATAAATAAAAATAATTATAAAAGATAACATTTTTATTAATTCCACTAATAATTAATAATTATATAGGATTGACAACGGGGTGGGTTCAGGGTAAGGCACCCCACCCCTTTCCCTACCCCATAGTCAAGACACTCTATTTCATCCTCGCCCCGTCCCTAGTGTCACACGGGTTTAGGGCAAAGTAACCACTCCTCAATGTCGAGCGAGTTCAGGGGCAAGGCACCCCACTCCTCATCAAGGATGGAGAATCCTCGAATTTCCCTGGCCCGTCCCCAGTATTGGGCGGGTTCAAGTAGAGGTGTAAATTGGGTCGTACTGGGTCGACACGACACAACCCGCATGTGGCCCGCACAAAGTGCGAGTCGTGCCGTGCTAGCCCATCAAGCGTCCCGGGCCATGCCTCCCTCCTCTAGGATAATTTGGGGGGTCGGTTCGGCACGACCCACATCTCGAACCCGCACGGGCCCGTGTCGTGCCATGGGTTGGGCTGGCCCATGGGCCGGGCCTTGGGCCAGGCCATGCCACACACCAAGCCAAGCTCAAGGCAAGGCACCGACTCCCCATCCAAGGTTTTTAAAATTGGACCAGATAGGGAACTGTTTTGGGGTCGAACGGTTTGTTCGGTCCGAACGGATGACCCACTCTGACAAAAAATAAAAAATTAGAAAAAACAAAAAAAAGGCAAAAAACTGTTGTTTGGGTTGACGGTTTGGCTTGGACAAAAAGCGATTTTGAGGTGAAACGATGCCCAGTTCCCAATTTTTCGGTCTAACCATCTGGTTTGATCCAGTTTTGAAAACACTGTCCTCGTCAACCCAATATTCAATTTGATGATAGAAATGATCAAAAGGATATATTGAGTATCAACCACATGGTAAATTTTTAAAAGTACACTAAATTGTCATTAATATTCAAAAATGTAATTTTATAAAAATTTTGAAAAATTTATTGTACTTGTGTAATTTTGAAAATTTATTCAAATTTATTTAATTTTTATTAAATAATTTATTTTCTTTTTAAATGGTTTACTTACAGAATTATACTAATTTAATTTCTAATATAAACTAACCAATAATTTCATTTTTCCAATATTATACAAATTTATCTTAATAATTTGTGTAATTATTTGTTCAAATTATAGTTTTCCATTTCCCATAGTCATTTATCTTTAATAATTTTCAATAATTTGCAATGAATATTACATAATTTTTAATGGTTTTCCAAAATCTATCAAATGTAATAAGTTTTCCTAAAATTTCCAAAATATTCTAAGAATTATATAATGCATTTTAAATAAACTTTCAAATACTTTATATCTTTGAATTTCAAAAATGTTATTTTAAGAAAATTTTTGAAAAATTTATTGCATTTGTGTAACTATGGGGATTTATTGAATTTTTTTAAATTGTTAATAAATATATATTATTATTTGGTAGTTTACTAACAAAATTACACTAATTTATCTTTTATTTTTCAATATAAATTAATTAATAATTTAATTTTCTAACATTATAATATTTTGTTCCCCCATTTGTATTTGGTTATTAATTATAATAATAAGAATAACTAAAATTTTATACTTTTTGATAATTGTTAAATATAATTCTCAATTTTATAGAAATTAGTTAAAGAGTTTTCAATTTCTATAAAATGTTGTTAATGGGTTAATTAATAACAATGTTTATTAATTTTTGGTAATTTACTAACCGTATTTATTAACTTTTGGAAATAACATTATTTAATACTCTTTGAATATGGGTGTGATTAAATATAACCATATTTAACTATTTATTAATTAATATGAATATTTTAAATGAGGGAGAGTGGATATATATTGGGGGGGGGGACGCATTTTAGGAATTGATTAGGGGAGTGGGGCAACACGATACTTTCCTATTGGTTTAAATGAGATACCTTAGGAGAGAGATTATAGGAATGTTTTTAAGAGGTTGGGTGGCATGGCTTAATGGGAGTGGTGGGAAGTGGAGAGGAGAGAAAGTCAAAGAGAATGATGGGTGGGGATAATGGAGCAAGGAGAGGCATGGTGACGGGGACCCGTGCGATGCATGAGCTTTCTTAAGTGAAAGTTAAACAATAGAAATACATAAGAGTATATAATTGTATTATATTTTAACATTTCTTAGTCTAAAATATTTTATAACATAGGCTTAGTTTTTGTAATTTATTTTTTAAAAATATCGTTGTAATTTATGAAATTTAAAGTTAATTTTTAAGTTTAAATCTTTTGAACAAACAAACTAAATCGAAAATAGACCCAAATCAATACAACCCGAGTTGGTGGGTTTTCACTAATGGTCAATCGGTTTCGAGGGACAAACTACGGATTTGATCAGATCGATTTGGTTGGTAAAACAGCCTGCAGCTGACCTGAACTAATCATTGAACACTCCTAATTTCAACTAAATTTATAGTCTAATCTCTAATAAATAACAATAGTTTAATCTCCAATAACTATTGAAAATTTATAGCAAACGTACAAAATAATTGAAAATAAGTTTATAATGAAAATATAATAAATATATAATAAAAATACAATAATTACAAAAATATAGTAATATTAAAAATATACTAAATTAGTCAATAAATAGTGTAATCTCAAATAATATTTTAATCTCCAATAAGTATTAATCTATAAATTATAAAAATATATAATTACTAAAAATAACAAAAATAATAGTTGATAATTTTCTATTAAATAATAGTTGTTTAATCTCTAATGATTATTGATAATTTTCTATTAAATAAAAAATAAAAATAGATTTATAAATAATTATTGAAAGTATATTTATAAAAAAACAATAAATAATTACTTAAAATAAAACAAATATTAATTATAGTATATATAAATATATAATGAATATACACTCTTATTGTAAAATTATTACTAATAAATATAATTTTGTTGAAAGTTATTTTCTATAATTATTAATTGATTTAAGTGAAATTAGTTATTTACAATATTATTTAGTTATTGAAATGATATTGTTATTTAAATTCTTAAATATTAATTATTTATTGAATTTAATAATCCATAAAATTATAATTGTACTATTATTACATAATTCGTTATTAATTTTGTAAAATAATAAATTATTATTAATATGAATATCATGAACTCTATTATAACTATTTTTCTACTTTTAAGATTTTTTTTTAAATTTATTACATAATTTCGTTATTTTAACTATTTAAAATTTTGTCATATTAAATATTTTGTTATTTAAATATTTATATAATATGTAAAATATTTAAAATTTTTCAGTTTTTTCATTTTATTTATTTTAATGGTATTACATGATATTAAATATTTTGTTATATTATTTAGCTATTTTTAATGTTTTTTATTTAATATTTTTAGTTATTGAAATATTTAAATGATGTTTTATTTTTTAATGTTAAATGTTATTATTTGAGTAACATTTAAATTGAATAATTCATAAAATTCTAATTTATAGTGTTACTACATAATTTCATGATGAATTTTGTAAAAATATTGAATTATTAATAACATGAATATTATTAAATCTATTAATTTTTGTGTTTTGAATAAATATTTTAAATTTTGTATATAATTTCATTATAACATTTAAATAGTTCTGAATTTTTTTAATTGAAACTTTCTTTAGATAGATATAGATAAAAAATGGCGGAGAGGATAAATAGGAATTAGAGATAGTTTAGGAGAGAATCTCGCTACTAAATTAGAGATAATTTAAGAGATAAATAGGAGTTAGAGATAATTTAGGAGATAAATAGAAAATAAAGACAATTTAGGAGGAAGTGGGGGAAAGTGGTGCCACTTGGCTGAATATTAGAAAAGCAAAGCCCTTGTTGTTAGAAATAGTTAAGTATATGTGATTTACTTATTGGTTTAATTGGTAATTATGTGGAATTAAAAAATTAAATAATTCAAAAAACAGAAAATTAGGAAGGGGGTTTGAAGCAAGGAGAGGTATGATGACCGAACCAGATAGGGAGCCGTTCTAGGGACTAATTCCCGGGTCAAATGGTCCAATTGTTTGGTTCAAACGGATGGCTGATGTTAACTTAAAATCTAAAAAATAAATAAATAACAACCATAAACTATTGTTCAGGTCATAGGTTTGACAGTTCAATCACCCGGGTCAACGGTTCACTAATCAAATCAACGATTTTTGGCCAAAAAGTGATTTTAGGATGAAGTGAAATCGTTCCTGGTTTCCAATTTGACCATCCGGTTTTGAAAACCATGATTTTATATACAAGGTATTCTTGAGAACAATAATCTCCTCCTAAGGTTGTGTTTGGTTGCATTGCAAACTAATTTGCACTGGTGCAAATGTAAAAAAATGCAAATTTTTGTTTAATTTTGTTTTAGGTTTTATTTTATTCTGCTTCATGTCTTAATTTACTTCATTTGTACTGCTGTCAAACAAAATAAGCTAAAATTTAAAACAAAAATAGGTAAAAATTTACACTCAAATAATTTGTATTGCCATTATTTTGCATCAATGCAAATTTATTTGCATTGCAACCAAACACAACTCAAGATTCAGTTGGAAAGAGTACAAATGCAAATACATGCAAAATAATACAAGATACAAGGTTTTATATTTTATATATTTACATATATACCCCTTCCAGACTAAGCCTAAGTGGGTTCTTTATTTTTATTTTATTTTTTATGGGTTTCTAGCATATATAATGGCAACTTTTGGGGTTTAATATCAATAAAAGTAATATATTTAAAAAAATTTCTAAAATATGTTAACTTTTTTAAAATAATATCAATTAAGGGAAAAACACTGTTCATCTTCTTCTTGCCATTTGTTCACCAGAGCCACCGTCCGCCGTCGCCCGCTGTCGTCCGCCACCACCCACCACCGTCGTCCATTGCCGCCCACAGCCGCCTCCGCCTCCAGCAACGTTGCCAGAGGTGGCGGCGTTGGACAAAGAAACCACCAGCGCCGCCGTTGCAACCTCTGCCTCCGATCACCTCCGGCAACGTTGTTGGAGGCGGCGGTGGAGGTGGGTGGCGGGTGGCAACGGATGACGGCTCTAATGAACAAATGGCAAGAAGAAGAGGATGAACAGTATTTTTCCCTTTATTAATATTATTTTTAAAAAGTTAACCAATTTTTAAAATTTTTTAAAATATATTACTTTTAATATTAAACCCCAAAAGTTGCGCTTATATGCTATTACCCCTTTTTTTTATTCGGGACTAAGTTCGGATCCAGATCCACCGTTACAAGCCGTGGTTTTCTTAAACCTGTAACTGTTTAGTCCACAGATATGTGAAATGCACGAGCTCATCATTTAATATGCAGTTTTGACAATCATGTTGCTGCACTCAACTTACTCTCTTCTTTAATTTATTTGAAAGAAGAAAGAAGTTAAGAGGAATAAAGATGGCTAGTATGACTAAGAGGAATGCATGTGTTGGTAGGAAATAAACAAAGACATCAGCCTTATAGCTAATCCAAAGGACAGAAGATTTCCACAAGACAGGCTTCAAAGTTCCCACCCAAATCTTTCTATAAATAATTGGAAGTGAATGAGTAATGGCTGCATCAGGCCTACACCACCCTATAATCTAAACCTGAGTGGGGCTTTGGATCAAAACCTGAGTGGCTGAGCTGAGCCCATGGAATATATATGGAGAAAGGGTAGTGAGGAGAAGTGAGAACCAACCAAGATGCTTTGATTGTTTGGACTATCTCCTTTTCATCAAATTGGACAAGAGAGACATACTTAGCTTTATATTTCTTCTTCTTTTTTCCCCATGTTCTCTGGGATCTCTGAGTGAAAGAAAAATTACTACTACATAGTATTCAGCCAAAAAAAGAGGAAAATAAAATTGAAGTTACCACACGTACAGTACATGATTGTAGAATGTGAGGCTGGTGTTGAGTGTAAGGAAAAGGCCGTTGTTCCGGGTCTGGCACCTTTGTCTCTTCATCACTCCCGCACAATGCAAGTACCAACTAATTCAGACAAGCTTAAGAAAAACAAAAAGATAAAAGGATAAGGTACTGAAGGGACGTAGACCCATGTGGTCTCATCTTTTCCAAACTTTCCTTCATCAGTCAGTCAAGGCTAAGCTATGAATAACTGATGCATGTGGCATGGATCTAGCTGCATGGACACCAATATCTTGCATTAATATTCTTGTGGAGACAGGTCTGAGGCATTCAAAGACGTTAGCTTGGAAGCTGATTCCAAGTTGATTTCAGGTTTCTATCAGAGGTCAAGGGGTCCCTGACTTGCCATCTGTATCTTAGTTAAGATTGATTGGGGTGGGTCCACAATTAATTGGGTCCCGTGACTTGCCATCTGCCTTAGTTAGGATGATTGGGACCCACCATTAAATGGGTCCTGATCATCTGAAGGTAAGCTCTGAAGGTCCCAGACATAGCCAATCCCTCCATTAATGATAATGGATCTCTCACGTAACATTAATGTGAATAAAGATAATCTGTGGTTGCAATTGGGTTAGAAGAGCCTATACAACCAACCTGGGGGCGGGCTCTCTCTTATGCTGTGTATGATTTGATAGAAAACCAGAGAGAACCAATGTACAACAACCTGCAGATACAAGATTCCTTAAGAACATGCATTTTCTCAATTTTCTGTTTCTCTCTCATTTTATATGAAACCAAACATAACCTTACATGCAGTTCATGTTCAACCGATCAGATTTGAGGACAAGAATACACATGTATGAAATCCATCCATTCAATGGTGAAAAGTTCTCATCCAAGACGTTTTGTTTTCTGGGTTTCGCACATCCATGCCTAAGATCACTTTTCAGCTTCTTTTCACTGCTTGCTGTACCTTGCAGCTTCTCTGGTTCATTACTTCATTATAGCCTGTTTTTACTAATGGCTGTAGGCCTGTACTTGCAGCATCCCCTTTTTTTTAAGGCTGAAAAGGCAAATCCCACCTGCTTTGAATGGGGTACGTTGTTTGTACAGGGTTAGAAATGAACTTTCTGAAGTAATATGCGGTGAATTTGTAGTTACAAATTAACTTTTCAAACGAAGCTAGGAAACAGTTCAATGGATGATAAATGAGAGAAATTACATCAGGATGATCATCCGAATCCAGATTTTCTACTCACTTTGCCTACCCCCTCTCTACCCTTCTTGAATTGCAGCCACAAATCTCTCAATCCATAATAGAGATGTATGGCTGCAATTCACGGTGCGTAGAGAGTGGGTAGGAAAAGTGAGTAGTTAATCCCGTTTGGATCCCGTCGAATTTGAATCTACTGCTATATCTGACAAGCGGTGGAGTAGAGGCCACTTGTCCCTAATCTCATGTTATCATTTCCCTCGTGTGAAAAATTAGTGGTGCTCTCTCTCTCACACACACACAATGAGTCCCTTTGTCAATCATGCCTAGTTATATGGCACACCATATCCACTAATTTCCAAGAATATACATTCATTGTAAATATCATTTGATGTAATCTATAATCAAGGTCTAAGAAATATAGAATCATATGGTTATTTGTTAATATACTTATAACACCTAGTTTTTCATTAAAATTCTAACAGCTAATTCTTCATTTAATACTCCAACAATTAGTTTTCATTTAATGCTCCAACATCTATTTTTTGTTTTCTAGATAGAGTTTTTTTTTTTTCTGTAGAGAGACGGGGCTGAATGGCCTTAGTATCTATTCTTTTATTTTTCTAGTGTGTTATTTATTTATTTGTTAATGGGCCTGTCTTTATGGACATATTATTTCTTTTTTATAAGTTTGCTTTAAGTTCTTGCTTTAACCGATCGCCCACTCGAGGGCATACTTGCAATTAATATAATGAATAAAGATTAACAAAAGGATTAGAGAGGGGAGAGAGGAGATTATCAAACTCTTCTTCTTCTTCCTCTTCTTTTCTCCATCTTCTTCCTTTTGTATTACTGCCCTCTACTTTTCTTCTACTTTTCTCTCTAATTTTAATCAAGTTTATATCAGTTTCAGAGGACTGATACACTTCTTGGTATCATATTAGGTTTCTTTCTTCCCTTTTTTCCTTTTTTTTTTCTCTTTTCCAATACACGCTTCGATTAGGAGAATGTATGGAGAGATAGGTTTTCTATAGCTCAGACGATGTTTTGCCTAGTTGGTAGAGGGTTTGGAGAGTTGAAGTTTGGTCGAAATTTTCTAAGAAGTGATGTTGTATATATATATATATTTTGCCTAAAACCCTAGATGATTAGAGAGTTTCGAAGTTACAAGTAAATGAGAAGCTTTGGGTGTGGTGCTCAGTTCTTGGGAGGTGTATTTTGACTTCTAAAAGAGTGTGATTCAGTCTTGGAAGAGATTGGGAAGCTCTAGTAGGAGCAGTTGTAACTTCTCTCTTTCACCCTAATAGTCGGGCATAGTGAAACCCTAGTTTTCAAGTATCTGGATACTGTTTTGACTTCAAATAAGTTTATAAAGACTAAAATTCTAGTTTTTTTTTTTTATTTTTCTTTGATCAATAGAGCAATACGGAAGTGAGTTCAAGCAGATGCCGGTATTCGGACTTGGCTCGGTAGATTTCGTTTTGACTGGTGTGGCCATAATTAAGTTAGATGGAACCAATTACCTAGCTTGGGCACAGTTTATACGGATTTATGTTTATAATAGAGGTAAATTAGGGTATCTCATAGGCAGTAAGGTGAAACCCGAAGAGACAGATCCTAAATTTAAGAAGTTGATGCAGGAGAACTACACAGCAAGGATCGACATGATATGCCCGATACAGGGCATATCGTATCTGTATCGGTAGGAAAGGATACGAGATACGCTACGACTGGTACGATACACGTCCAATCGTGCTTATCGATATTGTATCCGTATGTATCGGTGTGTATCGCACCGTATCGGCCTGCATCAGCCGATACACTCTGATACACACTGATACACGCGCTGGCACGCACACCTGTGCCACTCTGCGCTAAGATTCTAAACAACTATGCTAGCATTCAACTTATAATATTAATTGAAATAAAATACATTTTATTAATAATAGATCATTATTTTAGTACTTGAATTTCATAAATTTGTACATTATATGTATCTTCAAATTTTACATATTTGTTTATAAATTATTCATTTATATTTTAATTTAGACTAAAAATACATATTTATTATTTACAAAAATAAAAATTGTTCACAAAATATTCAAGAATATAATATTAAATTGAATTTATCAAATTCACTAATTTAAATTTATATAAAAATGATATGTTATTCCAGAAAAACTATAGAAAATAAAAATGTTAATAATGGAAACATTACTTTAATAATTAAAAATTATGAATTTCATATGATATGTATTTTAGAAATTTTAATAATTTTGATATACTTTTAGTTAAGATTAAAAGTAAAAATATGATAATAATATATGTATCTTAGAAAAATTATAAATTTTATATGATAGTAATTTTGATATTATCAAACATTTCAAAATTTAATATTGAATTGACTTTTTTGTTAATGTTGAAAAGTAAAAATATAAAATAATTTCTATAGAAATTAAAATATAACAATTGCATATGTTTTGTGTCTTGGACTTATAAAATTTAACATAATAATGGTTTTGTGCATGTTTTACTTTGTAAAAACTATAAAATATGAGTCTTGGACTCTTGATTGTTGGATTATTAATAGAATTGTAAGATATTTATGTATCTTGTTATATTAGTAATATATTTATTTATGTATTTATTCTTTATTTGTGGTTATTGACTTTTAAAATTAGTGGAATTGATGAATTTACGAAATTTGTATTATTTTCGTAGCGTATCCATGTGTTTTCATATCTTTTGTCTGTATCCATGCATTTCCAAAGCATTTCCGTATCCAAACTATCTGATATGATACCTGATACCGATACTTGATCCTTGCTATACAATAATAGGATGGTTGGTCAACTCTATGCAGCCCCATATAAGCAGCATTATCTTTGGATGTCTTCAGCCAAGGAGGGAATAAGAAAGCCTAAGATTGCTAATGTTGCCATAGTACCCGAAGGAGGGAATAAGAAGAGGAAGAAGAAGAAGAGTTCGATAATCTCCTTTCTCCCCTCTCTAATCATTTTGTTAATCTTCATTCATTAAGTTAATTACAAGTATGCCCTTAAGTGGGTGGCCAGCTAAGCAAGGACTTAAAGTAAACATATAAAAAAAAAGTAACAGAACCATTAACAAACAAATAAATAACACACTACAAAAATACAAGAATAGATACTAGGGCCCATTCGGCCTATTCTCTCTACACTTTTGAGAGTTAAGAGAGTCCTCTCTTTGGTGAGCAAGTCTCTTCTTTGAATGAGTGAATCTCTATCCCAGGGGTGCTCATTTCAGCCTGGCCTGGAAAATTTTGGGCTTGGGCCTGGGTTTTGTGTTTAGGCCCAAGCTCGAATCAGGCCGATAAATTTTAAGGTCGGGCCTAATACTTCAAGTCTAGCCTGGACCGCATATATTTAAACATACACATTTTATGTATAATGTATATATATGTACACTCCGCTCGTAAGAACCACCTGCTCCCAAACAAAGATAAAAACCAATTCCATATTTCTCCAACAAAAGAACGGGAAATCAATAAATGAGAGCAAACATGTATGAAAACATATATAGCTACTTAAGAGAAAAATAGAAAATCCCAAACTTTTTATCTTTGGCCTAGCTCAAGGGCCAAAAATCTAAGCCAACATAAATTGCAATATGGGTTAGCTTGAGCTCAAGCCTACCCAATTTTCATCCCTATAGACCATTGACCACCAATTAGATGTAAAAACAGTTTTCTTTTCAAGTTAGTTTACTTTTTAATTCTATTTCTATGCTTTGGGCATAAGGCTCGAAACCAAAGTCAATCTTGATATATTGAGCTTGGACTCGACTTGCACTAAAATATAATTCACTTGGGTTGGACTCAAACTTGGGCTAGTTAATCAACCCCATGACAAAATCTGACATAAATGTATGTGTATAATTGCATTTGCATGCATGTATGCAAATGCGTCTATGTATGTATGTATGTATGTATGTATGTATGTATGTATGTATGTATGTATGTATGTAGTTTTGCCTTGTTTGGGCTACCTAAGGGTTCGGCTTAGGCCCAAGTTGAAAATAGAAAAGTCCAAATTTTTTAGCCTAGGCCTAAGCCCAACTCAAGGACCGAAAATCCAAGTCAGCCCGCCTAGATTTGCAAGTTGGGTCAATCCGGCCTCAAATTAGGCTTTGCCCAATTTGCACCCTACAGACCATTGACCACCAATTATATTAGATGCAAAATAGTTTTATTTTCAAGTTTACTTTTTCATTCTATTTCTATCATTAATAAAAATACTTCTTATTTATCACAATTATTTTTGTTCAATATGATAAATACATAATATTAGAGATGCACCCAATTTTTTTATAGAATATTTATATTTTTAATAGTTTTTGTGTCTCTATCTTTTTTAAAATTTTATTATTTAATTATGACATCATAGGTTGACCCATTTAACCTAAAAGGTTGAACCATTGACTCACTTCTTGAATCGGAAAATGGTTTCATTTTTTGTGTTAGTTTTAAATCTTTTATTTCATTTCCATCATTAATAAAAATAATTCTCATTTGTTATGCTTATTGTTGCTTAATATGATAAATATATAATACTAGAGATGTGCCTAGATTTTTTTACAATATTCTTTTTGTAATTTTTGTAATATTTGCACTTTTATTTATATTTAAATTTTTATTATTTAACTATAAGACCATAGGTTGACCAATTTCGAAGGGTGGCTTATTTTTTCGTGTTGGTTTTGAATACATATTTTAAATTATTAAAATTATTGGATATATTTAATTAGTAGACTTTTTTGGTGAGAAACAAAAATACTTTAAATAAAGGTTCTAAGGAGAGAGAGAGGGAGTTGCACCTTAATGAGAGAGAATTAAATGAAGCGAAAAGTAATAGTTTAAATTACATTTTTTGCCCTCACAATTAGAGAATGACCAAATTTAAAAGAATGGATGTTTAGTCCACAAAGCACAATTATTTAGCTCTTGTTTGGAAAGGCTTGTGCATTGAGTTGAGTTACAGTGATTGAGTCTTGGCCATGAATCACCTGTGTTCTGGACAAGCTACTTGCACTAGCTTCACTTTATAGTCATGTTTATTGTGTTTGGAACGCCAATACTGGTTTTTTGGATTTTTACCAAGCATGACTTAGATCAAATCTGTGTGGGGCTGAGCTCGAAACGCGAAAAGTCATATCCCACCCCCCACCCACCCAATGGTCACTTAATACATAGTAAACATAAATATATAAGATTTAATGAGAGAGGATGAAAATTAACACCTTTCATATAGTAACTAATAAGAGAGTGAAATAATGAATTTAATATAAGTAGTAGTTTAAATTATGTTTTTTACTTTTAAAATTAAAGAAAAACCAAATTCAACAATAAATATATTTTATTAAAAAAAATCACAATATAAACCTTATTTTCCACTTTTAATTGTAATATAAATATAAATATATACATACATAACACATGTTTATGTATATAATGCATCTATTTGTATTATATGATAACATGACCCAAAGTACAGCCCAGGGTCAGAATTTTTAGGCCCAAAGTACAATTGGGGTGGATGCCAGTTTGAATTTAATGCTAATTCACGGGTAAACATTGATGTATAGAATAAGGGGTTTTGACAATTTAAATATTTACAACTCTACAGTGAAATTCAGAAATCTTCATTGGACCTGACTGTACTTTTTCGAATAATTTAATTTAACCAAGGAGAGGGGCTGCTTGGGAAGCGGTTTCTGAAGCAGCTGCATGGGTGATGCAAGCAAATGTGTCCTTTTAATAAGGAGCTTATAAACACCGTCTATAGAGGGAGTCTCCTTCATGCGATTTAATTAATTATGAGCCATGCAAGCACAATAATTGCAAACGTACACCCTTCTTGACCCCAATTTGATACCTCTCATTAATAGGCCATATATAGCCTAGAGCTTGCTGCATCAGAGGAGCCATGCATGCAGGAAGAACTATACAACTGATCACCTTCTAAAATCGATCCAATGGTGCAAATTAGGGTTTACAGCAGCTATTTAAAAAGGAGCTTATAAACACCGTCCAGCACCTATTTATCATAGAGATCATCCTGTCTGTATGAGGGTACAAGTATTAGGGCATTTACGTGAGCCTAGGGGTGTTTATATTAAATGTTAAACCGATTAAACCAATCAAACCGGCCTAATCCAACTTGAATTGATCTGTTTTTCAAAGTCATTAGTCGGTTTCAATTTGTATAAAAGAATAAACCAATAACTTAGTTCAGTTTATATGAAAACCGAAATTAAATTGAATCAAACGGATTCTATATTTTTAAGTAATTATTAATTAGTCCCTACCCTATATGTTAAATGTTGATATACTTTATTTGTGTTTTTGTTTGACCTTTAGAAAAAATTGATTATTTATGATAAAAACGAAAAATATAAAATCAATGCAATGGTACAATATTTAATTCAGTTTTGTATAAGCGTCACTCCAAGTTCAACCATATATGTGTAATTGTGCATTGAGTCTTGTCATCCAACTCTATATATAGAGACATAGGGGCATCTCTTTAATTAGCCCAAGCTGCCAACATTCCCAATTTAGAATATCAGCACGCTTTAAAGCTCCAATATCCAACTTCGTCCATGGCTCCTGTACTCATTCCTCCCATCAAGATCGGCCACATAGATGATGTTCAAGAGCTGACAAAGGTTAGACCAACAACGGTCCCAGAGAGGTATGTCCGAAACATGGCTGAGCGGCCAACGGTACCCACCTTCTCATCCCCATCTCAATCCCTGGACATTCCAGTTATCGATCTTTCTAAGCTTGTTCAAGGCGGTGATGATGAAGCAGCTCGGAGAGAACTAATGAAGCTCGCTGCCTCCTGTGAGGAGTGGGGCTTTTTTCAGGTAAAGTTCATGCAATAAACTTCTCTTCATTGGCTACGTTCGTTAATCGTTATATATGTTTAATTTCTTCCAATCTAATATATAATTTAACTGCTGAATTACAAACTCTGAATCTCTCCTCTTACTTAACTAAACACGTTATTAACATATATATAGGTTATAAACCACGGGATTGACAAGGATCTGCTGGAGCGTATAGAAAAGGTGGCAACGGATTTCTTCATGTTACCACTGGAGGAGAAACAGAAATATCCAATGGCACCAGGGACCATCCAGGGCTATGGCCATGCCTTTGTGTTCTCGGAGGATCAGAAGCTGGACTGGTGCAACATGTTGGCTCTTGGGGTTGAGCCTCACTACATTAGAAACCCAAAACTTTGGCCGACAAACCCAGCTAAATTCAGGTATGTATATATACGTAACAATTCTGGTTGGCATCATTAATTAATACAAATTTCGTGGGGTTTAACGCTTCTAGCTGTAATACATTTATATCTGGGGCTTTAATTAATTAATTTGGATACATATATATATATGCAGTGAGACTCTTGAGATGTACTCAACAAAAGTAAGGAAGCTATGCCAGACTCTACTGAGATTCATAGCCATGACCCTGGGCTTGAACCAGGATACGTTCAATGATATGTTCGGGGTGTCTGTGCAAGCAGTGAGAATGAACTACTACCCACCATGCTCGAGGCCTGATCTCGTGTTGGGTCTGAGTCCACACTCAGATGGAAGCGCCCTAACTGTGTTGCAGCAAGGCTTAGGTAGCTCAGTTGGCCTTCAAATCCTCAAGGACAACACCTGGGTGCCTGTTCAACCCGTGACAAATGCTCTTGTCATCAACATAGGGGACACCATGGAAGTAAGCATATATATTGTCCTTAATTAATTAGGGTATCTAGTCAACTAGCTAATTTGTTACATCATCGTCAATTTCATCAAAGACGGCCCATTTCTAATTCTAAGTTCTGATGATCATATGTATATATAGGTTCTCACAAATGGGAAGTACAAGAGTGTTGAACACAGAGCAGTGACACACAAGGAGAAGGACCGACTCTCAATTGTCACTTTCTACGCTCCAAGCTATGAGATCGAGCTCGGCCCCCTGCCCGAGTTGGTGGACGACAACCATCCTTGCTTGTATAGAACATACTACCATGGAGAATACAATCGCCACTACGTCACTAACAAACTGCAAGGGAAGAAAACTCTGGAATTCGCCAAGATTCAGACGACCAAGATCTCAACTTAAGATCCCACTCCTCGGTCCTCACCACACCACCTATTAGATTTTTATGTGAAAATATGACATACTGGTAGTAGTGTTGGTAGTTTGATTTCAACTCTTGTGAATAGGGTAGAGCCGAAAACAAAAAGCATAGGTTCTGTACTTCAAATCAGTCTACATCTTTCATAGGTATTACTGTTTTATGTAACTTTTCCTTTGTACATTTCACGACTATTAATGGACGACTGTGGAGCCGCTTGCCTATATAAAACTTTCTCCTGTTGTGTTCTTGTCTTTGAAGATTCTTCTCCTAAAATAAAATAATGGAGAAGTAAGAAGAATCAATGAACATAAGCAATCACTTTTACTGTTTAATTTGTCATTTAGATTCCTGGAAAGGAAAGAGACCTGCAATTGATGGGAGTAGCCAATTAAGCATCTATCCACCATAAAATCTCTCCCTTAATCAAATTATGATAATGGGTGTTCCCTTGTTTATGGAGAAAGAACTTTCTCAACAGATCATGCATGTATGTTTTCTACTGGCCTGAGAGAAGAACTAGCAAAGCAATATTGACTTTGGGTCCTTGATGGTGCTAGCTGATATGTCAGTATGTCACCAAGTGCTTACAGTTGGAGAACAGAATCAAATTCAATTCAAACCTCCATGACGTCTGATATGAAATTAATATTCTTTCTAGATGCAAAAGGTTGTCAAAGGCCCACCACAAGTTTCATTTATGACTTTAAGTAATTGTTAATGGCAGGTGCTTTTTCCTCAGTTGGAATGGATGCCTTCCAATGAGCCCCTCGCCCATCCCCACCCCTCTCTTGTGCTCTCCTGTCTCTCCAACCAGTATTCGAATGGATGCTTGAAGAACCACCAGATTCTGAACAGAGAAAAGTGGTATATGTATACCCATCAGAGACTACCAACCAGAGCCCCACCAGTGGGGAAAGCACTCATTATTGAAGGCACCGCAGTACTATCAAAAACAGCCAACAAATTCCACTTTTGACTTCTCCAATCCAATCTCTCTAAGTCAGGGGAGGCGATAGAGAGACAAAGTTCTACTTCTACTACAATAAATAAGCCAATAGAGACAAAAATAAAATGTGACCTAGCTAGAGACTAGAGTATAGTGAAAAATGAAATATTTTATTGGGTTACCATAGATTATTGATCTAGTTATCCTTCATTTATAGGTTCTGTAAACCCAACTCAATCAGGCAAAAGCCCTTAAAATAACCAGCTGACAGAGGGCAAAACAAAAAGGAACAACCCTTTGCTGCTCTTTTGACTTTGACAGCCCACTCAAAAGGACCTGATATTTATTTCAAGTGTGCTATTTCTAACTTCTTATATTATGGTTGCAGGCTTTCTCTTTTAAGGGGAAGATGACTGGTGAGGGCAGCAAACGGGTCCCAAGATATATGCCAAGACAGAGCATGAAATGCAAATGCCAAAAACGATTAAAATATGAGGGAAGTGAACGGCCACATTCAGGAGGTGGGGACTGGGACCCAATATGTTGTTTATAAAAGAAACACAATATGGAGTCTTTTTTAGTTGGGAGGAGAGCCGTTGTGTTTGTTTCACCATTATTCACAGCTTTACAAGTTGGACACACTATGCGCCCCATCCCGTTCATTGATCCACTTACGTTTTCTTCTTTGGATTCAGTAAAAGTATATTCCAACACACGAGGCTCTAGCCTCTAAGGCTGCAACTTGGGCCGAGTTGGCCCGAACCCAACTTGGGTTGGTTGATTCTCAGGTTAGGGTTAGGGTTAAAATTTATGAATCCAATTTTACTTTGGATTGGATTAGGATTGACCCCTCGGACAATCCGACCCCAAACCAAATCCGACTCTATGGTATATATTGATTTGATTAGATGTATGATAGTTGTATAACCCCCCACCACATACTATCATTTATTCCTTTTAAGATAATCACTTCATTTAATCATAATTGGAAATACAAAAATATTAATAACAAATTTTATGCTTTTCTAATATTTTATTTTTTATCTCCTCTCAGTTGTTTGCCACCCATGACTTGTTGCCCATAAAAGATCTATTATAAGTCATAATTCATATAAACTATAGCCATTTCAAATACTTTTTTTTCTGAATTTTGTATTTAAAGAACCAATAAAACATCAACAAACAAATACTAATAAAACATATGATTAATATATTTAGTGAAAGTTAAGTTAAGATTTGAGATTATGTTTTACGAGATTTTAAGGGATGGGAAGAATGTTGTGTTGGGCCCTTTGGGTTGGGTTAGGGTTGAAGGAATTTAGTTAGACTATGTTTCGTTTGAAGGAGAAATGTAGGGAAAGGAAGGGACCCTACCTTTTCCTTCAAACCAAACATAGCCTTAGGGTTGGGTAGGTTGGATTGGTTTAGGGTTACAGTTGGAGGTTTAGAACTTAGGGTTGGGTTAGAATAGACCTCAACCCAACCTAACCTGGCCCAACTTGTAGCCCTACAAAGCTCCCACTAATGTGGGGTTCAGGGAGGACAGATGCATGGTTTTCTAACCATCGTTGATATGGATGGTCAGATCATTTGACCCAAAAACCGTATAGGCAACCAATGAGGTTCAACAATGTTATAGTGGCTGGGGCTTGGGCGGCATGGAAAGCTCTTTACCATTTAAAGATTTCACAATCGAAGGAGATCTGCCCTTACCATCGCATACATCAACTCAAAGTGCAAGCAACCATAAATCCGTAATCTTCGTCTAGCATTATTAAAAACATTCAAACATTGTCAGAAGAGGTTCAATTTCACTCACATCCATAGAGAGGCAAACTTTCTTGAAGATTTTTTTGGCAAACCTGGGTCACAAGAGCTCTCCAAATTCCACTTCTCTTCAAGACGAGAGAAATTGAAAGAATTAGGTGCGACCCCCTTCCCCTCTTTTCTGTACCAAAAAAGTTATGTAAAGAATAGTTAATAATTTATGTGTTTTTTACAGATTTTAATCAAATAATTGGAAACTTTATTGGTTGTTTGTGACTTTGTGTTATACTACTCAATCCACTGAGTTTTGGGGCAAATATACAAAACCCTCCCCAAACCTGCCCCATTGCCATCCCTAGTTTAAAATCCACCCCGATACAGTGGAAGGGGTGCATCATTTTTTTTTTTTACTTTAGAATTTAAAGAGGGACTGGAGAAAGCATACATCTTAATGCTTAAAACAAACACTAAAAAAAAAAAAAAACTTGAAAACAACATATCAGTACATCAGTCAATATGGGCCAATACAACCTAAATAGACTAGTATTGGTAATCCTCTCCTTACCCTGAATTCTGGACTTATGCCCGATACTTGAGAAATTTTGATCTTCGTTGAGCACATGCAATTGAAGCATTTGGTCCCTCTAGCATTTCAATTCCAGAGAAATTGTAAAGAACAATAGTGTTCGCATTCATGGGCAATAACAACTCTTTCAAAACAGTTCCTGAACATGGAAAATAGAAAGAAATCTGAGTCATCAAAATATTACAATTGCAGGGGCAGGGGGAAAATTAATAAACAAGCATCGAAGTAGTAGCAAGGGGATTCCCGTGGCACAAAAGCTGGCTGATGCGGCACTGCCCCATAATAATTCCCTTTTTCTTCAACGCAAGTGAAGTGGTTACCCAATATTCATGTTACAGCAAAATTTACAAGAAACCTCACTCCTGGTCCCAAGTATATCTATATCACCTAGACAGGCTATGCAGCAGAGGTAGCATTCCAACTATGTTGGTACTCTGACACATCCAACAGCACCACAACTCTTTGGAACTACTGCCAGCAGATCCCACCTCCATACAGAAGCAGCTCCAAATCATGAATTACTCCAATTCAACATACAGCACTTCGACTCAAGCCAAGTATCTGAACATGTTGGGGTTGTCCTTGTCCCTCTCAAGATAATCTCGGGTGATCAGATCTTCTATCCTCTTCTTGATTGCCTTGAAGTCAGGCTGATTATGGACACACAAACCATCCAAAATATATGAGAAATACTGCTGTGACTTACCAAAACGATGTAAAGGGAATACAATATAAATACCTTGAACATGCGGCCTAGCTGCTCAACACATTCCATCACCAACTGCTGGTGCCCCAAAACTTTTCGACTCTTCATGATGCGGACAATTGAGGCATCTATCGCATATCGCCTATCCTTATCAACATCTTCAATGACCTTCTTCTTCTCATCCACAGGAGGGAGTGGAATCTGCAATTATCAAAGATAGTTCATCTCTAAGTAAAAAAAAAAAAGAAAAAAACACAAATAAAGAAAAGAAAGAACCAGGAAAATGGTCATCAGAAAGCAAGCATTCAAGATTTGTGAAAAAACTAGATCTGACCTTTATCCTCCTCATCTTGTCAGTAAACTTGGAATTGAATTCAAAACAATCGGTTGGGGAGATGGTTTTGGTATTTGGCTCTTTATTAAGAATCTTGTATTTTGCACATGATAAGGAATGAAGCAACCTAACTACATCATCATCCGTCAAGTTTAACTGCGTCATGATTTCTGAGTAACTTAATCTATCTGAAGCGTTGAAAAGCAGCAGGGCAGAGGCCTGTGAACAAGGAAAACTAGGAGGTCAACTTGCATTGCTGAAACAATCAGGAACTCACATTTATCAAAAAAAAAAAAACAATCAGGACCTCACGTAAATGGAGAATATAGTATGTACAAAGATTAACCTGGTAAGTCGTCACAATTAGCTCCATAGTTTTGGGTTCAAACTTCCCATTAATGTTGCAAGTACCCAATGAATATATCCACGTAAGTTTTCTGTGTTTGGTCTTTGTTTGGTAGAATTCCTTAAAAACTTCAACACATTTTACCTGAAACACAAAAACTCGAAGATGCATTTTATGGATAATTAAAGCTCCCAAGATTTTCAAGAACAAATGAATAGGTCAATTTACCATCTCTGCTGGAAGGTTGAGGTCGAATGATTTATAACTTGGCCAGAATCCAGTAGTCAACACAGTAACAGTCAAGTCAATACCAGGATTTGCATTTGGGTTAGTACTAAGATACTCCTCAAAGTTGGCTTGATTTTCCCTTGCCAATGTTAAATCTGTGACCTGGAAGATTAAAAATACCATCACACTTAGTGATCTGAATTGTGTCTGCAGAAAATAAAAATTACTAATTTAAGGGGGAATAATGTTCAAGTACTGACCATCCCTTCCATCTTTGATGTGAACTGTCCACCACACTGCTGCTTCAACTTTGTCAAAATACTCCTCTCATGATCATCATTAGCACTCTTGTCAAAAAGAAGTCGGCGTGCAAGCTTTTTCCTGTTAATAACAATTAACAATGGAGTGCAAATACCAAGAAATTAAAATATAAATGGACATTACCAAATGCTGACTGAAAGCAGATCAAAGAAACTACAGTCCTTACCTATAGAACTCAGCAAAGAGGTCTTTGTCACTGATATAAGCAAGCAACTTTACAACCTGCAGATTATATTGATGGGAGAGGAAGAGAAAAAAAAAACATGATAACCATTAATGTCCGGGCAAAGAATGGGTAAATGGAATCTGCCAGCAGTAACAACAAGCTACCTTTTCCAGTGTTTCTTCAATGGCCTCATCACTCAGTTTTTCACTTCCACCCTTCTTGAGAATGTTATCACAGAAAGTAGCCAGTAGTTCTGCACTAGAACTTCCAGCAACACCCTTGTTGCAGAAGACCTCAAATGCCTCTTTGAGTGCCTAGAAGAGAGAAAACTTTCAGTGCAGAAATAATGGGATGTAACCAAGACCATAGAAAGAGGGACTGAACATACTAGACCCACTGTGACAGTGTGCACTATTGCACCATTGCATTTTTTCTTTATTTTTTTTCTTTTTGCCCAATAGGAGCACATATGCAACTTATACAGCCACTCTTAATAAAACATAAGGCGGGTGGTCAATCATTCAAGATACCCCTTCAGACAGTTTCCCGTTCTTCAAGTTGCTTAGAGAATTTTGGTCTCTATGGTAACAAAAGCAACTAAGATAGTATAATTAAATGCAAAATTGCAAACCTTGTGGAAAAGAGAGTGGTTCATAAAGCAATCATTCACATATGCCAGGTACTTGTCATGCAGCTCAATTACTTTCCTCACAAAAACCTGAAGACACAAAAAAAAAGTTAATTTCTTTCGACCAACTATCCAGTCGAAGACCAGATTTACAAGTTACGATATTTACCTGCTCTTGTAAGCCAACTACATCCTTCTTTTCTGCCTGTACAGTATAAAATTGTTAGTACTGTAATTGTAGAAAATAATGACAACTTAGAGTTCATGCATGTAGCTCAATTTTTTTTTTGAAAAAGAAAAATAAATAAATAAAAATCCTAGTATTTGCAAATGAATTTCTTAAAAGCTCTTAACCCTCCCCAAGAAAGACAAAGAAGAAAACAGTTACAGCACTGCCCAAAACAAAAAAATCCCTTCCCACCCTTTGTTTAGCCAGAGTATTTGCAAATGAATTTGCAGATTTCTTCACCTAATGAAACCGAATCTCTATTCCCGAGTTACCAAATCAAACTCTCTTTTTTCATTAGCAAATTTCCAGAGTTTATTATTAACCTATCACCAGTTTAGAATCTCCTTCTATGCTTTTGAATATTTAATTCCTTTGCCTTCTTTACCCCTTCCAACACTGCCAGGCTGTAAACATTAGAAAAGACATAATGGGAAAAAATTACTTATTCCCCTTCTACTTTTAGATACCAATGTGTCTAACCTATTTTTGATAGATAGAAGTGTATATACAAAATTGTTTACTAAAAAATTGTATATACAATTAAAATTAAGTTTTTATGAAATAAAATAAATAACAAAGTATTCCAAGACTGACAAAATTGGTGTAAAACAATGCTCAGTTCTGTAAGTGGGGAAAATCCACTTTTAGAGAGAGAGAGAGAGAGAGAGAGAGGATCTCTTTTATGCTATTTTCTTAATTGGACGCTGTTTCTGAATTCAGACCAAGCTTAAATGGCCATGGAAAACTGAAAGATACAATTATTGCCAGGACCAGATCAATGTCATCTAAGCCTTGTCCCAACTATAGGGGTGGGGTTGGCTACTCGAATCCTGTTTCGCCATTCTGTTGTGCCCAGAGTCATATCCATCACTAAATTATGGGCATTTACACCAAACTCTATTTCCCATGCTTGTCAGCAAGAGATTTTAGTATTAAACAAAGTAACGGACTCTTGGAGTATGAATGGATCGATGCTATGTAAAATAAAGAAAAATGCATAAAAAAAAACATGACAGTAGAGTTCCTTATGTTTTCTTCCAATCAGTGGTATGTTGGTACCGAGTTGCCACAAGCAAATGGCACATCAAACAATAAAGCTTAAAAAGGTGGAGCTGTTTTGATGAATGTTGTTAGTTTAGATGCAAGTTTGGAAATTTCTGGGGGTTTGTCTGGGTGTTTGATGCTTTGGTTTTTCTATCCATGCACTTAGTTTATTGTTCGTAAGGGCTGGAAAGCTGGATTGTTTGGGTTTTGTTATCGTTTTTCAGGGTGATTCCTTTGTGTGTACTTGTCTTTCTCTTTTCTCTTCTCTAATAAAATTTTCTTACTTATTTTCAAAAAAAAATGTCAAAATTGACTCTTTCTTTGGAAAAAAGGCTATTCTTAATCCTAGCCTATCCACAAAGTTGACTCTTTCTTTGGAAAATAAAGGCTATTCCTAATCCTAGCCTATCCATCCTAACTTTTCTTGCAAAACAGATTGAATTATCTGCAATACTGCAGTTATCTTTCTCTTCTTGCACAACTCTAGTTTATACCAATCTATTTATGAGATTGCATACATATCTCAAATTTAGATCATTATCTTTTTTTTTATGGACTAGTCAATGCTTAAGTACTGACTGGTCATTGCATTGACTTGAGAGACCAAGATGACTAGTAATCGCTTCATCACATTAAAAACAGACCAATTAGGAAACTAGAAAAAAAAAAAAAAAAACTCAAAATCAGTGCATGATTAAAAAAAATTGAGCCACCAATATTCTAAAGTTAAACTACAAAAGATCAGTTAATCAATATACAATTACCCTGACAAACATTCCAACTAAGGTTTCCATCCTTAAGTGGATTGCGAATTTCCAGTATTTTAGCAATTGATAAAACATTATTTAGACAATGGTATATGCAGAACTTGTATTCACTGGTCTCTCTTTCCAAGAATTGGTTTTCCATCTCGAGTGCATATTCCACTAACATACAACCGCATCTTGTTGAAACCTTTTAGACAGCATGGATGATAATGGAAAATATACTTCTGCCCCCAGTGCATATTCCACTAACAAACAACTGCATCTTGTTGAAACTTTTTAGGCAGCATGGGTAAAACTGGAAAATATGCCTTCACTGACCCAAGATTGGTCAGTGAAGAGTTTTAATAAAACAGGTGGTATTCTTAAGAACCTAGTCAGATTTGCAATCTGTTGGAAAACGGCAAGAGAACGCATAGCAGAATTTTGATTGCAAGAGCCACCCAGAGTATAACAGCAAAATAGAGAATGTTGTTGTCTTTTGGCATTGAGGAACTTTTTCCTATGATTTGAATAGGAACATCTTTATTGATAAAAAAGGAAATGAACATCTTTGATACAATAACATGAGGATGATATAATACAATAATTACTTGTAAGAAAAAAAAATGTAACAAGGCCTTGTAATGTAAGCTTTTTTAGAACTCTACAGGGAAGAAGTAATACATTGGCTAAAGTGGACTATATCCTAACAAGAGTAATACATTGGCCGAAAACCTTGGATATATTTGCTGATTTCTCTTTTGATGACATGTGGAGCATAGTTGTCAAGGCAAGTCGCCTAGGCAACTAGGCACCCTTGGCTGGGCGCCTCGCCCAAACGCCTCGACTTTTAGCAACTAAGCACCCTTCTAGGCGACAAAAATGACAAGGCAGGCGCCTTTTATAATATCATTTATATTGTTGTGTCTTATATATCAATTATACTTTGTTTTAATGTTTTACTATTGAAATTTAAAAGATCAAAGGGTTTTGAGAAGAGAAAAAGAAAGAAAGAAAGAAAAGAAAGAGGAAAGAAAGAATAGAATAATAAAGTTATTTTTTTCTATTCTCTCTCTCTCTAATTAAATAAAACAGAAACTCCATCCTTGTTTTTCTTTTCTATTTTACTTTCCATCTTGAATATTTATCATATAAAGTTGATAACCATCTTTAGCTGCTAATTAATATGAATTTTCTCTATTAAATACTTATTATAGTAGTATTATTTTTTGAAAATAATGAAATTAATATATGTAAAAGATTTTTATCTTTTAGATGTGATGATTTGCCACATTTTTAGAGGAAATTTAATGTTCTTAATAAAGAGAATTGATATTTTTCAATTAACATACATGTTGAATGGTATATAAAACTAGGAAACTAGCCAAAAGTCAGATTTTTATATTATAAAATTTTTATCGCTTAGGTGACTAGGCGCCCCAGTGTCGCCCAGAATCACCTAGACGCCTTTAAAACTATGGTGTAGAGGAATTGGTTAGTAATAGCTAATACTTCTACAAAGAAGAATAGAAGTTTGTTAGAATGGGATCCGCCTCCAAAAGGTGTCATCAAGTTATATTTTGATGGAAGCAGCCAACTTAACCCTGGGCCTTCAGGTATAGGGGGTGTCCTGAGGAATAAGGACAGCAACATCATCTCCTTATTCTCAGGACCAATGGGAGTGGGGGACTCTACAAGGGCAGAAATACTAGCTGCAGTACAAGGAATTCAGATCGCTAACCAGCTTGGGGTGGAGCATCTCCTAGTTGAAGGGGACTCTCAGGTGGTAACAAGGTGGCTTCTAAACCTGGATGCTACCATTTGGGGCTACAAAGACCTCATCAAAAAAGTAAAGTGGTTAACTAATAATATGAGAATTGAGGTAAAATGGGTAAGTAGGTCAGCTAATAATACTATGGCTGATTCTTTGGTCAAACAGGGGGTTTCTAGGGAGGATCTTTTTTGTGCTACATTGTAACTTGTTATAGTATATTGGAAAACTGTACTTAACTAACTTGGAGAGGTTGCATCTCGTGCCTCTCCTTGGGGACATTGTACTATTTTTTTTATCAATAAATATGTGTTTTATTAAAATTCAGATTCAGATTGTAAACATTTTATACAATTTGATGATGGGACTGTTGATCCCTTTTCCTCAACTCTATTTATCCCTCATTACAATGTAGCCCAAAATAATTGTTGTCTCAATGCCCCTTGTTTTGCTAATCCATTAACTAGCCCATTTGCACTTCTACGGACC
>NW_010729096.1:6794261-6846660 GCF_000365185.1 Nelumbo nucifera | reverse complement strand
TGTTGTTTCTCTCTTCCCATATTACCCAACAGATTACTGCCTTTGTTGCTTTCCACATTACCATCCCTCTTTTCTTTCTCTGTCTCAAGAAATCATGGTTGAAGAGTCCTGCCACATCTTGAGGGGGAGCCCACCTGCAGCCAAAGAGAGTACAAAAGAAATCCCAAATTCGATGCACAAGAGAACAAGATATCATTAAATGAGGAAGGGTCTCACCACTTTCCTTACACAGTGAACACAAGTGAGGAGAAAGGCACATATATGGCCTTCTTTTCTGCAGCATATCACAAGTGTTTACCTTACCAAGGAATACTCCCAACAGAAAGCTTGGATCTTCGGGGGAATAGGCTTGCACTAAATTTCTTTCACAGGGAAGGTTGGGGGAAGCAAGCACTTTGAAGAAAGAGGAGCAAGAAAAGAGTCCGTCTGGAGAGCCTATCTAGATTCTTGAATCTTTCAATGAAGGGTCCAGGTTGATTTGCCCTAAGAGGTTCAGCAAACGGGTTAAGGAATCACACTCATACTCCCTTAGTCCCCTTCTAAAGCCTAAATTCCAGTTCACACCAGTTGGACACAGAGATCCTAACATGGATCTAGCTTTCCCCTTAAGGTTAGATAATGCAAAGAGATCAAGAAAATTATCTTTTAGTGGGGTTTCCCCTACCCACAGATCTTCCCAAAACAGAATTCTATTACCTTGTCCCACATCATACCGGATGGAATTGAGGAAAGTAGGGTAGATTTCATGAACTGCTGATTAATAAATTTCTTTCAATTATCAAAAAAAAAAAAAGAAGTAACCTTGAATGAATATTCTGATAGATCATCTAGCATGTGCCTAAGGCTCAGTTTGGAAAGAGTACAAATGCAAATATGTACAGTACAAATGTATACAAAATACAAGGCTTTGCACTCTAAATATTTGTATTTGTACTCCTTCCAAACTGAGCCTAATGAATTCTTACAATGTATATGCCAAATGTTAAATGTAAGATAAACTACAAAAGAAAACCTGAATACCTTTTTGTTACTTGCTGCATCTTCTGCTTGTTTCACCAAGGCAGTACCTTCAGCAGTAACATGCTGCAGCACAGCATAGTAAGAAAGCAAATAAACAGAAATTGATATGACACATTTAAGACTACCTCTGATTCAGAATAGCTAAATGCAAGCACCTGTTTAAAAATATTAGCAACTGGATCTAAACCACGAGGTATTCTGAAGAAGAGTCTATACATCCTTGACAGATCTTCCACCTAACACAATAAAGAAATTAAGGACAAGTATATTGAATTATAATGCATAGTCTCCAGATTACCAAAGCAATGAAGTATATGGCCAACACAATTAACCTAACAAGTACCTTATCATCCCTAAGCAAGGCATGGCATCCAGAATGTTCCTTCTCAAGTAACTGAGTTGCATATACAAATAATAACTCATGTTGCACTTTCTACAGAAAGAAAAAGTAACAAATAAGTCTCATAGGAGTTTAAATTCCCTCAAAGATGAATTTTCATCATATCCCGCAGAGATATTTATAGGTAAAACTACTAAAATAGTCCAACATTAAACCTCAGAGAAAAAACTCAGGAACAGACCTCCAACAACTTCTGTTCACTGCTAGAATGTAGGTAATGAGAAACCCGATCCTTCTCCCGTTTTAAGCATTCCTCAGCCTGAGAGTAAAACAGAAGTTCTTAAGCAAGATAAAAATTGGC
Organism: Nelumbo nucifera; assembly: GCF_000365185.1. The sequence goes on along the minus strand of NW_010729096.1, from coordinate 6,844,939 downwards.
GACATAAATAAATTTACATCCAATGACAAAGGGAAGACAGAAAGTCAGAAAGGATTACCTTTAGCATGTAATCTGGACAAGAATCCTCCAGAATCCAATTTGAAGCCTTACGAGAATAATAAGCAGCAGTGTCTTTAAGCATTGCTGCCTCAAAATCATTTTCATAACAATCCATTTGCCCCATTCCAATTTCAACAAAAATATCTATAATATTCTTCAACAAGGCTCGGTCAATTTGTTCTCCCTCTCGCTCTTGATCAATCTGGTACAGAAAATAATTAGTAAATCATCATATAGAAATAGAGGAAAAATATTTAATCAGTACACAACAACATAAAAACACATACCAGAGAGATTACAGCATCCCTCACTTTAACATTTATCTCCTGATACACCTGAAACAGAGATAAATGTGTATCTAAAACATTCAATATAATATACCTTTAAGTGAGGCAAGTATAAAAAACTAGCACAAAAGTGATTTGTACAATTTTTAACTCATATAGAAAAAAAATATATATCCTAAAGCAATTGAAATTAAAACAAATTGATATTAAGATTATGTGTGACAATATGAATTTGTTGCATACCAAATCACGAAAGCAAGTTAATCCAACTTCATTGAGTGGAGGAAGCGAACGCCGAGCAATGAAGTAGCGATCAAGATAGTGGAAGAAACGGGAAAGCCACCTCACCATAACTTTATGATTGGCCCACCTTTTTACAAGCTCTCTTAGCATAAACTCATCATGTTTCTCTCTCAAAGATGGCAAAACCTGGCAAAAATGTACAAAAAGCTCATAAGAATACGGATGTACATAACACAGGTAATCCCCTCTAAACTCTTAATGCTATCATTAATGAAATAAGAACAACAAATATAGATTCAAGGCAATAAAACAATTCAAGTTACAGAGAATGAGCAAGAGAAAACAATGGTACCTGCAGTAGATTAACAACACAGCATTGCAAGAGAAATACTAAAGAAAAAAATAGCCTCAAGCAATGTTAAATGCACCTATCCTTTGTCAGAATACAAGTTTAGGTTTTGACAGTAGAACATCCTTTTTTTGGAAGAAAAGAAAGGCATTGTTATATTACAAAAAGCTACCCATGCATTTCTAAAGAGATAAACTGTCTGTACAGGGAAAAACACCAATACATCCATTTTAATTTTGACAAAAATGCAAATGGTAAAGCTTTACATGAATCACAAGTTCATTTAAGTAAGATATTACATTAGTTGCAGTTGAACTTGCAAAACACTTGTAGATGTGTCACCAGATACTTAGTAGTTTAGACAAATATAAAGTTTGATCAACAAGGTAAACTGTTAAACAGTATGTGATAAATAAGGAACACATGTAATGTAAAGTGAACTTAAACAGACCCCATAAACTTCAGTATTGATGGCTCCAACTACTGGCCAAAAAATTGTTGAGTGAACTACCTAGCAATGGAAGCATGTTCTGGGTGGTGAAAAAAGGAGAATCATTGGTTCATATGTTTCAAAAAGTAATAAACTTAAAGATGCTCAACTCATAGTTTCATAACCACTAATCAACCCAGTTCCATGGCTTTGCTCAAATATTGTTTCAACCCTTTAAATGTTGATTTTCTGACTAGAAATCCCAAGCAATAATAATAGTTTCTTCACTCATTTCCTAAGCAATCAATGTTCTATTCAATTTGAATAGGACTTATCCATATTTTCCACATTGGAAATCATCATCATCATCTAAGCATATTCCCAACTATATGGGGTGCGAAACATGAATCCTGTCTTTTCCAATCCTTTCTGTTTCCTGTCATATCCAATATTAAATATGAGCACTTAAATCGTTTCTTACTACTTTGACCCATGTCCTTTTTGGTCTTCCACTAGCCCTTTAGCCCCTTTAACTTGTAACTGATTGCTTTTTCCACATTAGAAATATCATTTCTTAAAAAAAAAAACATATATTCTTCTTCTTCTTCTAATAACTAGACCACTCATTCTCAGCTTTGGTTGAGATTGCTAAAAACCTGTATTTACGGCTGCAAACAATATCCATTTGCCTGATTTCAAATCCAACCTGAATACAGCAATATGCATCTATTAACAAAGTCAGCTTGAATGCAGCTTTTATTTTTATTGTGTCCAAGATTTCCATTTCTGTCCTACTCTTATCCTTGAAGATCCCCCCGTTTCTTTCTTCCCAAAWAGTCCATATCAAGACCACTCGCACAGATTTCCACATCATCTTCCCTCTTTTCTTATCCAACATTAACTTTTCTTGATCAGCACCTTGAGTTGAAATGGCATCAATCCCAATGGAGTCCATCGTAACAATTTTTTTTATCTTGCGCAGGCATCAGGTATTTCTCCTCCAACACTTTGAACATTTCCCTAGCAAAGTCTCCCCTCCTAACACAAGTAGACTGTAGACCTAGATCACACCCCCCTTTAAGAACACTATGAAGTTCTTATACTAAAAACAAATAAGTTGTTTTATCTCCCGCTACCATTGACCAAGTGTGATCTGATTTGCACGAATTTACATATTAAGTGTGGGAAACCAAAAAAAAAAAAAAATCAGCTGTATTATGGAAGATAAAATCTCAAATTAGATACAAATTCCCAAGAAACTTCTTATTGACAACTACAACGAAGGAATTCATCTTTTTTACCATATATCTGCAATTCATGGAAAATACTTAGATTGGGCATATCTTAAACTAAGTGGTATATTAATTCTGAGAAAGTGTAGATGAAATAAATGCAAAGATAGTATCCGTGCTACTAGAAATGTGCAAAAATACCTGAGTGTCAATAGCTTGATTTCTACAAATGATGATGAAAACGTGCATAATATGAATTCTCATGAATAGTTACATTCACTTAACTTTCTTCACCTCACAGACCATCAATCAAAGCTTAAAGTTGAGACACCAACAATGCTTTTACGAAATTTAAACCAATCGATTGCTTATGTAATGGAACTCGATTAATAGTTTAAAAGATGATAAATCATGTTATCAAAGTCAAAGTAATAATAGGGACTAAGATTGAAAATAATGTACTCATATCAAGATCATTATCTCTCCCTTTGACACTAAATTGTCATTTGTGATAAGAAAAAGACAATTTCCTTTGTGATTGGCTTTTGATATGAGCACCAATAAGAGTCGAGGACAAACATTGTAACATGTAGGTGTCTATTTGCCCAAGCCTGTATTCTCCCATAGACAACTATTTGTTGTTATATCCCACGTAACCTCTCCATCTAAATTGAAGATTTTAATTCAAAATAAAGACGGTCAACCAAATAACTTCACCCAAAACATTATTTACAATTTAAAATAATTATGAGAAATGAAGCCATCATTCTAGGATTTGAAAGAAGATTAGAGGAGACAATAACTTGCTTATTAGTTATGGAAATTTGTCTAAAAATGGGATTAAAATGGTTATTTGAATTCGTCTAAAAAAGTACCTAATGTAGCAAGATGCCATTACTTTTACTCCCCTTATTAGATAGTGTTGAAGTCATTTTTTTATTCAAATAATTTGTAATAAGTGGGCTAGCTAGTCTACTAGCCAAATCATTAAAATTATGAAAAAAAAGTATCTCATATGAGAGTCCCCCCTCTTAAGTGGGGAGTTCTCTCTCTTTAAGTGGGGAGTTCTCTCTCCTTAAGTGGGGAGTTCCCTCTCTTTAAGTGGGAAGGACAGGTGTCCTTCACCTAGGAGGAGAGGGTAGTTACATAACCACCCCACTCCCTATTTAAGCTCCTTAAGGGGAAGCTAGAAACATAGACACACAAAGAGACTCTTCGGAGAAAATTTTCACAAGAGATTCTTAGAAAGGCAAAGATAAGGAGAGAAGAAAAGAGAAGTGCTCAAGGGAAGGCAAGGAAGGAAAAGTCTCACTAATACAGGTAGAAAAAAGGAAAGTCCTCTCTGTGAATACTTCCTATTTATGTCTTCTGCTATGTATCCTTCTTTTTCTCCCTTTTGTTATTACTTTTGAGAAAGGAAAAAGAGGGAAATAAACCATCTACAATCAGGTGCCTTTACTTGGTTGATTATGGTCCCTCTTTCAAGACAAATTATGGTTCCCTTCAAATGAAAATGAAGAGTAGGGCGGAATGAACCATCTACAACCAGGTGCCTCTACTTTGTTGATTATGTTCCCTCTGTCAAGACAAAATTAGGGAGTAAACCATCTACAATCTAAATCTCAAAGGCTGATTATGGTTCCCTTMAAATGAAAATGWWGARYRGAGGGATGAAAAWCGTCTACAATCAAATATTCAATTTGATTGACTACGGTTCCCTTTTTGTATGCAAAATTCCAAGGAGTAAGGCTGTCTACAATCAGAATTTCATCTGATTGACTACAACGTATTATGAAGAAAGGAGTGAGAAGGAAATTTTCTTTGTATTAAAGAAAAGAGAAATGTATTGCTCTATAGTTTCTCAATTGTAATTTATTTTTCTTTCTTCTCATTCTTGTACACCCGATGTAAAAGAAAAGCAAATGAAAAGTTCTTTTTAAGTATCCTATTGTTCTTTTCTTTTGTTCTATGCGTTCATTTCTCCAAGTCAGAATCAAAAGGTGTTCTCTACTTTCCTATGGGGATGTAATTAAGGGGAACAACACATATGATTCCCTGAATGGGCCTTATCAAAAATAATAAAAACTCAATCACTTGATTGAGTGAATTATGTTGCATGAGAATTTATTAAAATTTTCACACCAACAGAAAGATATCCAAGTATTCCAAGGCCTAGCACAATTTTTTTTTTTTGATAATTAGGCCTTGAAAATTGATAAGAAACCAGTTGACAACCATTTGACAATTGCCTTCTATCACCATCGCACTGTAGCCTGCTTCAGTCACCAACTTCAAACCTTGAGGTAGAGTCATTAGAGAATCTTCATCTTCTTATGGTCTTGCATGACTTACCACAATGTTTACCTCAAATTCTCTAAAAACTCACCTTAGACCCAATTGTCTCCAATTCTCAATTGACCCTTTGTTAAAATTTACTTTAATGCCCCTTATCATGTCCCTTGGATGATACTTGTCTCTTACGTGAGTTTATTATTATAAAGTCATGGTAAATAATGTTCCAAGTAAAGTCACAAATTGATAGCAACATATAGTTGTGCATAGAAGAATACAAACTAAGGCAAATAGATACCTACATGCTACAATGTTTGTCCTTAACTCTTATTGATGTCCATAGCAAAATCCAATCGCAAAGGAATTAAGGAATTCATCTTATAAACTATTAATTGAGTTCCACTATATAAGCCAATTGATTGATTTAAATTATTTAAAAAGCATTACTAGTGTCCCATCTTAAAAAGCATTTCTAGTGGCAGAGATACCATCTTCGGATTTATTTCATCATCTACAGTTTTCGAAGCTAATATACCACTATGTTGTAGATATGTCCAATCGAAGTATTTTTCCGTGAAATGTGGATATATATAGTACCAATAAAAAGTTCAATTCCTCCATTTGTAAGAACATAAACATCCACAAATCCAATTTAAACCACTACAAACTAAGACCAAGTCAACTTGGTTCAGTGACCAAACCTAGGTAAATAAGCCAAAACAAAGTGTAAATATCCCAAAGCATTAGGGCACAGGAGGACAACACTCCAAAATTAGGGCACTGCCTCTCCCTCTCCATCTGCCCCTCTCACCCCCTCTCCAACCTCAGATCTACCACTAGAACTATGATGGCCTGATCCCTCTCTAGGGTACATAGTGCAACCCTCCAGGGGGTCCAGCCGCTTCCCAACTTTTTTTTGAAAGTGAAAAAAAGTTGGCCTACATGTATGCAATCATGGAGAGAATATTTTCTGGTGGCAGTGTAACTAACTTTGGGAGGCTCTGAGTGTAAACAACTCTAGGAGGCTCTGCCGCGTGTCATGCTAGCCTCTCTGTCTTCTAGTGAAATGTTGTTTGGTGGTGGCCTGCTCCACTCCTATAGTTGGGTTCGGAGGGAGTGTTTGGGTCCCAACAATTCCTCCCCCCTTAGCATTGACCTTGCCCTCGAGGTCTAGGTTTGAAAACCTCTCATTCAGCCTCAGATAAGGTTCCCAAGTGGCATCATTTGGAGGAAGCCCAACCCATTCTACCTTGGCTTCTGACACAACCTGACCACCTCATCGAACCCAACAGAAATCCACAATTCTGATAGGTTTCGTGTCAATGTCCCCTTCTTCAGTGAATTGGGGTAAGTTGGGTGAGACAGGTGTATGATTTCCCACCTCCTTCTTAAGAAGTGAGATGTGAAACACTGGATGAAGCTTTGAGGTTGCAGGGAGGTCCAACCGATAAGCAACAAGGCCCACTCTCTCCAGAACCTTATAAGGCCCATAATACCTGGTGCTAGCTTGTGCCAAGCCCCTCTTACTACCGAGATCTGGTGGTAAGGTTGAAATTCTAATGGGCGGTGGTGAGTGTCATAGCAGGCCTTCATTCGTTGTTGGGCTTTTATCAAGTTGGACTTAAGCAATCTAAGAATCTCGTCTCTCGCAAGTAGATGGGTCTCTACTTCTGCCACCTTGGATGACCCATATTCATAAGGTAATATGAGAGGAGGTTCTCTGCCATATAGAGCTTTAAAGGGTGTCATTCCTGCAGCCGTCTGATAAGTCGAATTGTACCAGTATTCAGCCCACGGAAGCCAGTGAGCCCACTGTCGAGGCTTTTCCCCTATGAAACATCTAACATCTAAGGTAGGCTTTCAAGCAACGATTAAGAACTTCAGTTTGCCCATCAGTCTGCCGGTGATAACTCGTGGAGGGGTGTAGTTGGGTTCCTTGCAATCGAAAATATTCCTTCCAGAATGAACTCAGGAAGGCATGGTCCCGATCTAAGACAATGGATCTCAGGGTTCCATGCAGCTTGGCGACGTCCCAGATGAAGATGTCAGCCACCATTGCTGCGGTGTAAGGGTGAGGTAATGCAGAGAAATGGTTGTACTTGGTGAGACGGTCAAACACTACCATGATAACCTCCTTTCCTGCAGAACGAGGAAGACCCGTGATGAAGTCCATGGAAAGGTCTTCCCACACTTGATCTGGAATCTTGAGGGGTTGTAGAAGGCCAGCGGGAGACTGTGACGAGTATTTCTGCTGTTGRCARGTTTGGCATTYGRATACATAGTGCAATACATCCTTACGCATTCCTACCCAATGATAGTGGCTGTTGAGCCTCTTTAGGGTCCGTAGCACCCCTGAGTGCCCTCCCAAGGHGGAGTCATGAAACAACCTTAGCAGTTTAGCTTTGTGGGCCGAATTCTGGGCAACAACAAACCGACCCCTAAAGAAAAGATCAGGCCCCACAACTTGGTAACCAACAACTTGTGAAGGGTCTCGCCTCCACTTATCTCTAATGACCTGCAACTGCAGATCAGACCTGGCTTCTTGTCGTATAGCTTCGAACAAAGGGAAGTTGGGCTAAGAGCAGGTCAGATGGGCTAACTCTTCTACTCGTGAAAAGGCATCAGCTACTCTGTTTGCGGGCCCCGGCTTATATTCTATGAGGTAGTCAAAGCCCATCAGTTTACTAAGCCATTTTTTCTGCTCCGGGGTGTGCACCCTTTACTCTGCTATGTACTTCAAACTTCGTTGGTCTATCCTAATAACACAATGGCGTCCCAATAGGTATGTACGCCACTTTTGCACGGCCATTACCACAGCCATCATTTCTTTGACATAAGTGGACTGACTTTGGTGAGCTGCTGAGAGAGCCTTGTTGAAATAAGCAATGGGCTGCCCCTTCTGCATCAAGACGGCCCCTACTCCTACACCCAACGCATCACATTCTAATTCAAAGGGCTGAGAGAAGTTTGGAAAAGTGAGGACTGGAGGGCTAGAAACCGTTGTCTTCAAGTCTTCAAAAGCCCGTTGAGCTTTATCATTCCAACTGAAGGAATCCTTCTTTAATAGAGGCGTTAGAGGGGCGGCCATAAGCCCATACCCCTTAATGAAGCGCCTATAATACCCGGTAAGCCCAAGAAAGCCCCGCAGAGCCTTTACAATAGTGGGCTTGGGCGACTTCTGGATAACGTCTACCTTTTCTGGATCTTCCATGACCCAACCTGCTGCAACCACATGGCCTAAGTATTGAATTTGTCCTTGTCCAAAGGAACACTTTGTCATTTTGGCATGTAACTGGTGCCCCCTTAGAGTTGAGAGGGTGATTTTCAGATGTTCCATATGCGTGTCCCAATCCCTGCTGTACACCAGAATATCATCAAAAAATACCATAATAAATCACCTTAGGAATGGCCTGAAGATGTCATTCATGAGGGCCTGGAAGGTAGAGGGGGCGTTGGTAAGTCCAAAAGGCATAACCAAAAACTCATAATGGCCATCATGGGTCCTAAAGACCATCTTGTCCATCACGGTAATTTGATTCAAGGTCCGGTATTCTACACAAAACGCCAACTACCATCCTTCTTCTTCACTAAGAGTACAAGAGATGAAAAGGGGCTGGTGCTGGTCTGTATATGCCCTTTTTCCAATAGTTCTCTCACTGCCTTCTCAATTTCCAGCTTCTGAAAGTAAGGGTATCTATATGGCCTCACATTGGCTAGTTTAGAACCGGGTACGAGAGGTATCTGATGATCATGAGCCCGGGGAGGAGGTAATTGGTTCGGCTCCTTGAATACATCGCCAAACTGATCGAGTATCGATTTTAAGGCCTCGTGTTGGGTTTTTGTGGGGTGAACACAGCCCTGGTTGTCTAGAATTGGGACTGTGGGCCGAATGCCTAAGTGCATAAATATGGGTTGGCCAGCATCCTTGGAGGCCCGTATCATAGAAGCTAAAGTGTCACCTTGTGGACTAGGGGGCCGCACCCCTTGTAAATGACAAGTCTGGCCATCCTAGTGAAAATCCATTGTCATTTTGGCCCAATCACATAGAGCAGGGCCTAGGCCACGCAACCAATGAATCCCCAAAATAATATCAACCCCCGAGAAATCCAATGGGTGGAGATCCACCACAAAATTATGGCCCCGTATGAGGATTTTTTTCTTCTTACATACACCATTACACGACATCTGACTCCCATTAGCCACATGGATTGAAAAGAGAGGAGTGGATTGACTCCCATTACCTAGCTACTTAGCCAAACGGCAAGTGATGAAATTCAGGGTAGAGCCACTGTCAATCAAAATCATCACGATCCGGCCCACCAATCTTCCTTCTACGCGCATGGACTGAAGAGAGTTGAGGCCCATGAGGGCGTGTTAGGAGATCTCGGCCCCATCAGGTTCTGGTCCGTCTGGAATCAGTTCACAGTCATTTAAGTGCTCTAGGTCTGTCTCTTCCGGCTCTTCCTCTGTCTGTAGGAGAAACACCCGCTGGACCTGGCACTTATGGCCCGGTCCAAACTTATCATTGCAGTTATAACAAAGGCCTTTCTCGCGTCTGGCTTGCATCTCAGCCCATGAGAGACGTTTGAAGGGCATAGTGGGCCGGTGCAATATGGGCTTCTAATGATCCCCAACCGGTTTCATGGGTTGTTGATCAACCCATGAAGGAGTCCTCAAATTCGGGTAGGTCGGTTTGCTAGCTCTACGAAGGTTGTCGATTCTTTCTTCTTGTAGGCAGCCAATCCCACCGCAGCCATGACGGTCGTCGGACGAAGAGCCCTCACCTCCAGATGGATATCCTCTCTGAAACCTCCCACAAAACATCCTACTAAGGCCTTCTCCGGCCAGCAGTGTACCCTGGTCGCCATTCGCTCGAACTCGAGCTGGTACTCTACTACCGTTCCAGTCTGCTTTAACCGAGTGATAAGTTCGTCGTAGTCCACAAACGTCGTCGTCCCAAAGCGGATGCACAAGGCTTCAATGAACTCCGCCCAAGTTACCTGGGAATGATTATGGCGATACCATTGGAGCCATAGAATCGCATCTCCTTCTAGATGAATGGAGGTGATGGAGACATGCTGGTGTGTGGGAGTTTCGTGGTATTCGAAATATCTTTCTGCTCGAAAGATCTAGGGAATGGGATCTCCACCGAAATAGTTGGGAAAGTTGATCTTAGTGATTTTTCCGGTGGGGTAATACCCTATTCTTTGGCTACTGGAAGCAGAGGCTTCCACTCCTGCTGGGCGACTGGTCTCGCTGGACTGTTGCTGAGAGGTGAAGCTGGAGACGACCACTTTGAGTTCCTTGAATTCGTTCAACACCTGGTGGAATCCAACCTCAAGCTAGTCGACCCTATCATCCACGGTAGTGGAACGTGTCTGTGGCATCGTGAAGCCTGGGATTTGGATAGCCTAGCTCTGATTCCAATCTGATAAGTTACCGCTCACCTCGAAAGACCCTTCAAGGGTGGCTTAACCTCCTGAAACAGAAGATGGGGGGAAAAGAGAGGGGAAAGGTAGGAAGAAAATGACTCAGAGAGAGATGAAAGAGATATTCATTCACGCCACTTATTACATGATCAGGGCCTTATATAGCTGGCCTACATGTATGCAATCATGGAGAGAATATTTTCTGGTGGCAGTGTAACTAACTCTGGGAGGCTCTGTCGCATGTCATGCTAGCCTCTCTGTCTTCTAGTGAAATGTTGTTTGGTGGTGGCCTGCTCCACTCCTATAGTTGGGTTCGGAGGGAGTGTTTGGGTCCCAACAGATTTTAAATGAGTTGTTCTACCACCTAGTAACAAAAGAGCAAAAATCCTTGAGGAAGCACCGAAGCAACTGAGAGAAAAATTTTATTGTTTAGTTTTTTTTTATTAGCAACAATTTTATTGTTAGTTTTAAACCTTGCAATAATGCAATTAGAGTTTTCCACAAAAATGTTTTCCTTGTTCCACAACTACCATAGACAAAGATAAAACCACCCTTGCCCCACTATTTTTTCCAATTAACATTTTTTGCCTCAATTCCCAATTTTTAGCACTTTTTATAAATAAAAATTAAAACTGAAATAAAAAAATATAAGGTAAACATAAAATGATACATATATTAGATGTAGATTATAATTATACACTACACTCAATTTTTAAAACACTTGTTTATATATATGCATATAACCTAAAAACCAGAAAAATGAACGGATTAACTAACTGATTCGCTTTGGCACTTTACAAAAACCGAAAGGACTAGTTCAATTTCAAACATGTGCCCACAATTTGGTTAATCAAACCATGAGCACTATTATTTAGAACCAACTGGTAGCCCCAAATATGTAAACAAAAGATTACCAATTTGACATCCCAATGACCAAGGAAACTCTTTAAGAAGCTCAAATGGTTAACAACCACCGTCATTACACTATTACTGAAATTATCCTTTATACCAGAAAAAACACTTTACCTTAGAAAATGGAGATGAAAAGGAACTAACTCTCCTTCATGAATCCCCAATTTGCATGATCATAAGCCTTAAAAAGGATGAAAAAAATTCTACCAATGAGCCATTTACCAAAATCAACACGGATACTGAAAATACACAAGAAAAAAACCTAACTACTCCACCCTTTCCCAAAGCCCATCAAACCAACTACCCCTTCATGAATTGCCATTCTGCATGATCTTATAAACCTTTTCCATATCAATATTGCAATTTGCAAATCAATCCTAAAATGTTGGCTATAAGTCTTGGATCCACTAATATATTAGTAACCAAAACTCCATCCAAAATTTGTCTTCCCCCCACCAATGCCATTTAAGTTAGACCAATCACATCATGTAAAACAGTTACAGCCTTTTGGAGAGAATTTTGCAATAATATCTTAGAAACATGAGATGAAGCTGACAAAGATTCAAGTCTTTTAATTCTATGGCCCCTTCTTTTTCGAAACTAAGGTGATGAATGTAGCAGTTGTACCCATTTACAGTTCAGCATCTTTAGAAAACCTTGGATGAAACCAACATAATATCTCCTTTAACCAACCCTTCTTTCAACTATAATGTCGTAGACTTCATTTTCAATTATCAAAAAAAAAACTATAATGCCATAGACTTTGCCCCCAGCATGCTTCATCCCTATGGGTTGTCAATGACACTTCATTCGTCTTCTCCTCTCAATAGTTACCCATCTAGGAAACCTATCCTCCTATTCCAACTGCTCCAAGTATGCTAATTTCTGAAGACTCCCACCTCTTTTTTGTAAACAGAAGCATTCCCAAAATCTCTTCATTACAGCTCTTTAGGAATTCTTTGAGTACAAAGTAGAAAATGAAGGTTGTTAATAAATTTATTAAGATGCCTTAAGAACTTTCCCAAGATTTTTTTTCTTTTCTCACTAATATTCTGACAAACCAAACACAGCCTAAGGGGCTTCAATTTCTTTACCATGGAAAAATCTGCCACCAATCTCAGCCACATTGTTTCTTCCACCAATTTTTGTCATCATTAACATATTTTATTGATTTTATTTGAAAAAGGAAACATACCATTAAATTCCCAAGATAAATAAATGTAGAGACCATACTATTCAGTTCCTTTGAAAGATTACAAATTATGATGAATCCCCAACCCTGGCATGCACCAACCTCATTTTTGTCACCACAGTCAAACTATGCTATCAGCTAAAGCTTTTACCAATTTTGGGACCGACCTGAATGAGCAGTTCAGACGGATTAGATGCCATAAATATTTACTTCCCTAATCCCCAACCCTGGCATGCCCCTATCTAAATCTTTATCACCATAGTCTTGCTATACTATCAGCTGAAGCATTTACAATTTTGGGACCTACCTGAATAAGCAGTTCAGAATAGATGCCATAAACTTTTACTTTCCTTATCAGATATCCAAATGTCCAAGGGCCTTACACATTTGATAGAAACCAGCTGCCTGCCAATACACAACCACCTTCTATCACCATCCCACTCCAGCTTGCATCAATTACTAACTTCAAACCTTGATGTAGAGCCATCGGAGAATTTTCAACTCCTGATGGTCCTGCATGACTTACCACAATGTTCAACTCAAAGTCTCTAAAAACTCACCTCAGACCTAATTGTTCCCAATTGTCAATTGAACTTTTGTCAAACTTTACTTTTAGTCCCCTCCCCCCCCCCCAGTCAGGTGCCTCACAAATTATGGATAATACATGCCTTTATGTGAGTTTATTATCAATTTAAACCAAACCAAAAGACTGTATCACCAACATAGGTGGAGCCCCCTAGTTGCTCAGAAGGCATTCAATCAAGACAAAAACAAATCTGAATTTCTTGCTTAACGTGGATCATTCTTCAATACTCTCCAGCACCTATTTTATGGCTTTTTACTGTTGCCTTAAAAATTTCCCCTCTTCTATTTTATTCATTAGAAGAAGAATACCAAAAGTGTTTTATGAAAGACTTTCAACATGCATATGTTAGAATCAAAAGTCGTATTATGCTTCCTCTCTGTTATGCTAACAACACAAATGAAACAAATTTAATCCCTTAATTTATTGAAAATCCATCGATACCATGGATCTCAAATAAAGGTATGGTGGTGTTTCACATTACCACTAGGTTTTGTTGCTTTTGTTTAGCACAAATAATCAAAAGCTTATAATAGGATATTGCTTTACATTGCAGATTACCAAGCTTTTGTTATGTTTTTTACTCTGTTTTGACGAAATAGGCCAAAAGCCTTAACTTCATTGATCGAAGATCTCTAAACAGCATGTTTACCAGATGAAATAATAATTAGATTTGGATCTTTTTTTAAGATTTATGGGGAAGGAGAATTTATACTTGGCCTAAATCATGCATTGTTTTTCCAGTATTAGTAGTAATAGAGGTAGTATCATAATAAGTTCGGTTTGTATTTAGTTCATTTAGATTTTAAACAAAGTTTTATTTAATGAACCATAGCTTATCTTAACCTTCTCAAGCATATTTTCACAATACAAATACAATAGAATACAATATGTGGTATACTGATATCCTAATATAGGATCATTGCACGAAAACTGGTAGCAATATCTAAACCATCCCCAAATGCTTTGATTTAAATATTTTACCTTTTTTCATGGATAAATATTTTACCTATTATCCATGAAGTCACCATCAATTTCCACTGACCAATGGATCTCCGGTAGAAATTTGATGCTATCCACTTTCCGGCTTTAAACAGAGAGAGATTTTCTTAGGTTTTGTTCCTTGACTTCCATATCCGCGTAATTTCTTTCCTACATTTAAAAACTCTGAAACCCGTTTGATGAAGAAGCCAGTATAATGTTACCAGCAAGCTATTGATACCTCAAGGATCTCTTGCATTCTTCCCGAATATAATGGAGACAAATAGTACAATATTTAATGAAGATAACCAACCCCCCAAGTGTACCAGAAGACCATCCAAGAAGTAAGATAACCATCCCTATATCTCTCAATTCTCTTCCAGCACTTTTGCAATGAATGAAAAAGATAACTGATGTGTTCCCTGCATCCCTGCACATCAAACCCCCATTCAAAGGATTTTGATGTCTCATCAATAAAAACCATGACATTCTGATGGTTGATCTCCAAACAACCAAAACTGATATTAACAAAAGAAAGTTCACATCTAAGGGCCACTGTTTGGTGCAATTGCTAAAATTTGTGCTAACAAGAATGAGAATCAGCAGAGTGGATTTTTTACAATGCACTCAAAAATGAGTAGGGCAGTATGTGAGAAGGTAGGCGTCTCAGAAATAAGTAGGATGAAGTTCAGAGATGATATTAAAAATTTAAGTTGAATGATAGAACAATCAATAAATACATAAGGCCAAAAGGAATAGATTGGCTCTACAAATACGACCAAATGTTATAGATCAAACTATAAAGATCAACCATGTCAGTGAAGGCTTGATTTCTGAAAATATTTGCAATTTCCTCACCGTTGAAATGATGTAGTCTTCAAAGGACTCTCGGTATTTATCATATAGCTGTTGAGAGTAATCATGAGGAGGTTTTTGAGTACACATATTGTAGATGGTTCTGTCCTTAAAGTTAAGGAAGCACAAATGCATCAAAGGAGCGCCATAGAAACCCAAAGATATAAAGCATTAAAACGAAATAAACAAAACAAAAAGGATACGTGTAGAGCATCATATAATCCTCCGAGCTAAATTGCGTTTCAGGAAGCCCTTCTAGAATGTTTTTGAGTTTTGTGATCCCCTTCTGCATGAACTCCCATCCTTGGTCTAAGTCAATAATCTTCCGCTCAGCCATTGTCATATCGCCACCCTCTAAATTTAGTTCTCCAGTTTAAATTCTGCAAAGTGTAATTGCCAAGCATCACAATTCCGAATATAATGATTAATAAAAGATCCTAACAACTAAAACCTACTACTAATCCAATTGCACAAGCAAAAAGCTAGGAAAATCCCCAAATCCAATTTCGTTTAATACTTGCCAGTTTACTAAGTTCTACCTAGAAATAATCAGAACAACACGATGCCCTGATCAAAAGCCTCTGACGATCCAGAGGAAACCCCTAATCCATCCTTAAATTAAGGGAAAAACCCAGAATATGTCACTGTATTGAAATCGCGAACGACGAATAGTAAAGCCAGGGGAATAAGAAATGATCAAAAAAAAAACACAGGAAAGAAATAAAAAAATAAAATAAAATCTATTAGAGCTGGATAAAGAAATAACGAAACGAACAGTTGCAAAATAGAAAAAGGAAGAAAGATCGAAAAAATAGATAAAAGTATTGAAAACCTGATATAGGGATTGAAAATACCTGAATTGAATCAAGCACGAACCCTAACCCTAGAAAGCAAGCCCTAGAGGGAGGGAAGGGCGGTGGAGTAGTGCGACAGAGAAGCCGCTTTGAAACGATTGAGATGGTGAGAGACCTCCGACAAAGCGCATTCAAGGAAGGGGAAGCCAAAAGTCGGTCTCTCTCTCTCTCTCTCTCTCTCTCTCTCCAATATTTTTTCTCTCTCCCCCACACCCCCTATTTTCTGTTCATATATCTGGAACAGTCATTAAAATTAATTTTGATTATTTATCGGATTCAAATAGCTCAATTTTTTTATATCTATTAATTGTTCTATAATCCAAGAAACAAGAAAATTTAATCTCGAACTAAAATTATTTTTATTAGTTCTTTTATAACTGGACCGGGTTTGACAGCCGGGTCATTTCCAAATCCAAACCGACTTGAAATCTTCTACTGTTGTTGCTGTAAAAACCCCCTTGGAAAATCAATCAAATCATGCTTCTTTTTCACCTTGAATATGCTGTAAATGATCGGGTCGAGTCTTATCCATGGATTCAGATAGGATACGGGACGGGTTGATTTTGGATAAATAAAATTTTGATTAAAATATTATAAATTATTAATAAATAAATTGAATTTGATTTTGGTATTGTATATTAGGCTACGTTTGATTGCAAAGCAAATCGAGTGCAAAATTTGTACTTGGTTCAGTTTTGCTTTCCTTTGCTTCTCCAAAAAAAATATGAAATTTTGCATCACCTCTTACCTTGGTTCTTTCTCATATAAAGTGGAACCATTATCATCTTATATCCTATCTTATTTCTGGACAAATAAATCTCGTATTAGCTCCATTCTCTTCCATTTTAAAATGCAAGTTAAGAGCTTTTTGGAGATAAAAATGTTTGACTCTAAAAGGGATAGTGGAGAAAACTATCGATAAAGCGAGAGGTTGGAAAAGAAATCTATCAAGTTAGGGGAAAGTTAGGCTCAATTTGGAAGTAGTACAAATGCAAATATCTATAGTTTAAATACATATAAAATAATACAAAATATAAGGTTTTGCACTCTATACAATAGGGGATAACCCATTCCCAAGTGCAGGATTCGATCCCAAATCTCCACTACCTTACCAACCAATCGGTTGACACCTTTAAGTGTTTTCTGGTTCTATAAAAAACTCTTTGGTTGGTAAAGGTGTCAACCGATTGGTTGGTAAGGTAGTGTTTTTTTTTGTATCAGCCTATTCAACGAGCCACAGAAAACTCCAAAAGGAAGTTTTGTTGGAGAAATGGGCTTTCTAGGTTCTGGTTCTATCAAAAGAAAGAAATCAGTTGTTACAGCTCTCTCAGCTTTCTGGTTCTATCAAAAAAACTTCATCAGCAAATTGTATGCAGAAATGGGCTTCAGAGATCTATCCATCTTCAGTGAAGCTTTGTTGGTTAAGGTAGTTTAGATATTATTGCAGAATTTGGTGATGTGGGCTAAAATCCTTAAGGTTGTGTTTGGAATCACCGATGACATTTTACACTGAACCGTGAAAGTGAATGTTGTTTTTTGAAAAATGCGATGGGTGAAGAGTGTAAAGTTTTACATCAATAATCGATGTAAAACTTTACGTTTGATAGGTTTTACATCAATTATCGATGTAAAACTCCACTCCATCCAAGCATACGCAAAACTGAACCTGAAATTTTATGTCAACCACGATTACACTCTCCTTTCAAACCCAGACAAAATCGAACTGGTGTAAACTTTTACACCGATTCCAAAAGCAGCCTAAACATAGATACTTTCTGAGATTGGATATTTCTACAAGCTCAAGTTGGCCATAATCCCTGTTGGTGTGGGAAAGTATTTTGACAAGTATGGTGCAAGGATTTAATTTGGCAAATTGGAAATGGTGAAAATATTTAATTGGTAGGATGCTTGGGTTTTGGGGCTTCCAAATGGTAAGGTTCAATGAGGTCGCCCTCAAGAAGTTTAGGAAGTGCCCGTGAGGAACCTTATTCTTGTGGACCTCAAGAGGTGGAATCATGCTTGAGTATTTTCCCTATTCTACCAAGAAGAGGCTAAAGTAATTCTGTCAATTCCCTGAGTAATTCCGATGCAAAAGATACTCCCATCATTTGGGTACTGCTTGAGTTGATCCCCTCAGTTGGAATAAGATTTGGCCGATCCAAGCATTGTTAAAGGTTCAACGTTTCATCTGGAGACTCTCCAAGTGGTGGCTACGGTTAAGGATCCTAATTTGTTCCAACCAGCTCCTTTTGAAGATATATGCTCTGTGAGGCAAGGCTTTTGATGTTTTTCTTTCAGTCATGTTGTAAGTACATGGAATTAGGCACCATAGAAACTACGTTGAAGGGCATTCGAACGCATAACCACAGCGTGCTCACATCACAACATAAGCCTAAAACCCCATAGCGCAATTGAGGCTCAGTTTGGAAGGAGTACAAATACAAATATGTATAGTACAAAACTTTGTATTTTGTATTATTTTGCATGTATTTGTATTGTATATATTTGTATTTGTACTCTTCTCAAACTAAGTCTCCATAATGCAACGACCCTTGAATCACAACAAACACTCTACAATATGCAACAATAAATCTATCATTGCAGCGCACTATATTCTAAGAGCCATTTACCATCTTTCACGTAAGCCTCATTGTTGCCTTACCTTACCTTTCCCACCAAGGTTCAAAGTATTGACACGTATCAGCCCATATTGGCCGATACGTATTAGGGGTGTCAACGATATTCGAATATCCAATTTCGAATTCAGTATTTGGCATAATCGAATTGAATTTGGATAATTCAAATATCTAATTGGTCGAATTCAGATATGACCTGATTTGATTTGATAAATATCCGAATTCAACCAATTATTTAATTCTTATATATAATATAAAATATTTTATATACTTTATATATAATAATTAAGTTATATAAATAACTTATATATTTATATACTTTACAACAATAAAATATTTATTTTATATATTTATTAATTATCTAAAATAATTAATTAATCGAATCCGAATTGAATCGAATCGAATATTCAAATATACAATCGGATTCGAATTCAGATATTAATTTTCAATTTCCACCGAATATCGAATTTTCTAATCGAATTCGAATTCGAATTCAAATATTGCCTGGTCCGATTCGAATTTAATCCATTTGAACCCCTAATACGTATAGTTCCGGAACCCCTAATATAGGGGCGTATCAGGGGTCTGACTGGTTCAAGGGGTGGAGGAACCCTAAATCGGCCCTCCTAAACTGGTTTCAGAAAAAAAAATAAAAAAATAAAACCAGTAGCAATTCACCAGATCCCACACATGTCAGTCGAATAACCAATGGTTTGACCCATGTGCTGGATTCAAAGAGCCTTGGCCCTATAATTGTTTTCACTCAAATATTGCCTGGATTCACTCATGATGGTCGAAATTTGTATCATCCTTGATTTTTGATCTTTAAATGAAGTTCAAGTTTTAAACAAAACAAAAAAAAATCATTTTACTTCTCACAAACAAGAATCCGACTTCAGTCAATGCAAGTCCCGTTCGCACACGAGAGGAGAGTAAACGACGTTTAGCTCTCACATCAACCCTTGTTCATTCTCTTCCTCTCCTACCGGCGGCCGCAAAGCACATCACTGACAATTGTTAACATTTGCGACCAACAAAAAACTATCAAGTATTGATTCTTTCCTTCTTCTTTTTTCTTTCCCAAATCACTCTCCACACACATACAAAACATTGTTCACTCTCTCCCTATCCAACCAGCAACCGATCATTGTCTCCTACCTGATATAGAATTTATACTAGCAAATACAACATTTATGTACTTCATGCCTGATGTTATATTTTCACATTTCCATCTTATGATTGAGTTAAAATTTCAAAAGCAAAAAAAAAAAAAAAAAAAACTCTTGTTGCATGAAATAAACTTCAGAATTGAAACGACTTCGGAGAAAAACAGCTCTTGAGTGTTAACAGTCGCTGGTTATGCACATCATTGCCGCTGGTAGGAGAGGGAGAGAAGGAACAGGAGTTGTTGGAAGGAAACTGGATCTGCTCCTCACACAGGGCGCCTCACACGCACACCCTACCATGTATTGGGAATATCTCCCATAATTATAAGTTATTATTCAGGGGAGATGTTCCCAATGCACGGTGGGTGTGCATGTGAGGCGCCCCTATGTGAGAAGCAGATCCTGTTCCTATTTTAAGAGCTAAATGCCTTTTACTCTCCTCTCACATGCATTGCACGCATGGAAGGACGCGTGGCACATCCTCATGATGGTGTGCAAACAAGGCTTGCACGGACTGAAGTTGGATTCGACAAACAAATAAAACAAGACTGAATTTGGAAGAAGTACAAATGCAAATATGTAGAGTGCAAAACCTTATATTTTGTATGTATATACACTACACATATTTGCATTTGTACTCTTTCCAAATTGAAGCCAAAGTCAAGTTTAGAGCAAAAGTAAAACAGAATTTATACTTAGCCCTTTTGTACTCCCATCCATTTACACCAATGAAAATGACCAGGTTCAGCCTTATGAACAAACGGAAATGAAAAATAACTTCTATGAGACTTGAATCCTTGTTTTTTTTTCTGAATTTGCAATGTTAAAACCAAATTTTTAATGTTTTATGCACATATAAGTATATCCGTTTAAAAATTATAAGATATTATAAGTATATATGTTTAAATATTATAAGATTGGATCATGTTAGATAAAAATGTACACTGTTTGCAGCCCTTGAAGCAACGGCTCCAAGTTTTATTCCACTCACAAACCCCCATGCCTAGGGTTTGTTTGATCCGATTTGAATTTGGATAATTGGATAGATTTTTCTATTTGATTCAAACCCAATTAACCATATGAATAAAGGAAGGAATTCTAGAAATCCAGAAAATGGAAATTATTACCTCAAACACATTAATATTAATCTCTCTCTCTCCATCTATCTATCTTGTATATGAGTGGTAAAAAGTGTAAAGAAAAGAAAATAAATGTAGACAAAGAAAATAAATCATATGATGTTAAGATGTAAAGCAAAGACAAGCATTAACATTATATATACAATACATACATACATATATAATAGTGGTATATCCAAATTCAATCTAATTATTGACTATTAATAGCCCTAATTGAAACCCCAACTACTTATAAACCAAGGTTTGAAATATCCAAATTCGTTTTCTTTGAGCTTTCTTTTGTTCAGCTTACACCAAGGCTGTGTTTGATTTTAAGGAAAAAGTAGGGAAAGGCAACCTTTTTCCTTCCTTTCCCTACCTTTTCCTTCAAACCAAACACAGTGACTCACTTTAAATGACACAATGTTCTATGTTGTGCTGTAAAGTATACATGAAAAAAAAACTCTTATTTTTTATAGCATTGATTATAAAAAAAAATATAAATAAAGGGATTGCAGTGAAAACATGCAAGTACAAATTTATGCTTTATTTGTGAAAAAAAAAAGAGGAGACATTTTCTTTTGGATCTGAACCAACCACATAAACGGTGAGCCTACCTAATGATTCTAGAATACGATAGTTTGGATTGATTGGATGTCTAAAAGCATCAAGGCTGTGTCCATCAATATGTGTGGTTATGTTATTCAAAGCAAAAACAATTGTCATGTCAATCAATATGTATGTATGCCTTTGGCTATTTACTTTGGCAATCAAATTGATAGAGATTTCACTTCTTTACAAATGCAAAATTCAAACTATTATAAACATGATTTTGCCCTGGCAAAAGGTTCTGATGGAAATTGCATTTAGAGGAAGTGTTATAGTGACATGAGCAACAGATGGGCAGTAATGGGGTAATGGGCAGTGGCACTATCAGTTCTCTTTAATGGAGCTTCATTTGGTTTTCAGATACAGTGTTTTTAAAACCGGACCAGAGTGGACGGTTGGACCAGGAATCGGTCACCTATCAGTTTTGTTTTACCCCAAAACCATCTATTGGCCAAAAAATGTTGATTTAGTCAATAAATCATTAATTTGTGCGGTCAAACCATCAAACTGGACAATAGTTTTTTGTCATTTTTTATTTTTTTGTCAGAATGAGTCATTCGTTCCGACCATGTTCCCTGTCCGGTCTAGTTTTAAAAACTTTGTTCAGGCAAACCAAATAAAAAAAAAAAGATTCATAAGAAAGATGAGCATGATTTCAATTGAATATATAAGGCCATTGCCCAATGTTGATTCCAACGATGTAGGGCCTTTGGGAGGGGTGGATTAGATTAGAAACTATTCATTCCTCTTTAATAGAGCTCCATTTAGTTTTCAGGTGAACCTCCTTGAATCAAACAATGAAGCTTGTAAGAAAGATTAAGCATGGTTTCAATTGAAATAAAAATGCTAAAAAAGGGCCATTACCCGATCTTTGTTCCAACTTCCAACAATATACGGTCTTTGGGAGGGGTGGATTAGATAAAAATATAATCGTTCCTCTTTAATGGAGCTCCATTTATTTATTTATTTTGGTAGAAATGGAGCTCCATTTAATTTTCAGGTGAATCTCCTTGAAATAAACAATGAAGCTTGTAAGTAGGGGTGGCTATAAGCCAAGATTCTCACGAGCTATTCGAGCTTGGCTCGGCTCAGTTTAAATCAAGTTCGAGCCTGATATATAGGCTTGTTTGCTAATCGGTATGAGCTCGAGCTTAGTGAAATCCACCTCATGAGACTCGCGAGCCTAGTATAATAAATAAATAATTTTTATTATATACATGCATATACATATAAATATATATAATAATTTTTATTATATATATAACATTTTTATTTTTTATATATAATAGTAAATAATTTTTATATTTCTTATTTTTTTGTATGTAAAAAATAAAAATATTTTTATATATAATTTTTACTTTTTAGAAAAAAACTTGACTTATAGTCAAGCTCGAGCCGAGCCGAGCCGAGTTCAAACTTCCAAGCTTTGAAACGAGCCAAGCTCAAACACAAGTTTAACACAGTTTCAGCGAGCCGAACTCAAATAACCAAATATTCAGCTTTGCTTGACTCGAATCCACCCCCTACTTGTAAGAAAGATTAAGCCGGATTTTAATTGAAATAAAAATATTAAAAAAAGGCCATTACCCAATCATTTTTCCAACAATATATGGTCTTTGGGAGGGGTGAATTAGATTAAAATCTAATCGTTCCTCATTAATGGAACTCCATTATTTATTTATTTTGGTAAAAATGGAGCAACATTTAATTTTCAGGTGATCCTCTTTGAAATAAACACTGAAGCTTGTAAGATAGATTAATCATGGCTTCAGTTGAATACAAAAATGGGTCATTAGTCATTACCCAATGTTTGTGACTTTGTTCCAACCACCTAGGGTCTTTGGGAGGGGTGGATTAGAAGAAAAATTAATCATTCCTCTTTCGTGGAGAACCATTTTTCAGGTGAACCTGAAAATAAACACCAAGCTTGAAAGAAAGATTAAGATGGTTTCAATTGAATATTGAATATAAAAAGGGCCATTACCCAATATTTGTTCCAAACCATATACGGTCTTTTGCGAGGGCCTGAGGGTGGACTAGATGAAAAACTAAGCTTATTTGTCATATTTTGCAAAAAGGAGTGTAGATCTGCTGACCACAAAACACTGCACACACCACTTTATAGCTGCACATCAGAAAGATCTCTTGTATAATTTACTATTTATTGTTGTCATTCATTGGGAGATGTTTCCGTGCAAGGCTGTGGGCGAGGCATGCACTTGCAAAAAAAAAAAAAAACAAACAAGTGTGATTAGACTATTGGAGTGCTTATGGGTTACAATAGAAGCATAAACTTGTACAAAAAAGATTTACAGAAAGATGTTATAAAAAAAAGGCAAGCTTAAAAATCCTAGGAAGATAGACCAATCTATTATATTATGCTAGTAACATAATAGATTTACACTACCACATGGTGATAAAATAAGTGATACAAATGTGAATACTAAGATGGATGAATAGAAAAACTAGAAAGGATATGAGTAGGAATGAAGGCATCTATATATTCAGTAAGTGATAAAATGAGAGAGAATAGATTAAGATGGTTTTGTTACATGTATAAAAGACCACCAACAACTCCTGTTAAAAGTGATATGTGCTAAGTAAAGAGGCTAGAAGAGCTACGGGGTAAAAGTAGTAAGAGATGGCTTAAATATTAATAATTTAACAACAAATATGACTTTAAATAGAAGATATCGGTAAAACATGATTCATGTAACAGAGTTCATATGGTTGCGATAAGACATAGATGATGATGATGACATGACATGAAACTTTATATTTCATATTACCATATGGCACGGAACCACAAGTCCAAAGGACAAATCTTTATTGGAAGCGGATTTGCTACTTACAAACAATAACAATAATAGATTTATACCATTACCATCTATCCACAGTATGACAATACTTAGCAAGATGCATGTATTCACATTAAGGTTTAAAAAAAATCTCAAATGTTGTGGACATGAGGCACAATAACTATAATACTTACTACAAACCAATGTTTACATAGTCCTAAAACATCTGACAGTCAAGGCTGGTGGAATATCAACCACCCTCAGCCAACCATGAACGTGAGTTGTATAGGTTTCCCTGTCTTTCCCTTCTTTTCCTTACCTTTTCCTTCAAACCAAACATAGCTTAGAGAAAATGAGATTTTGACAAATACTAAGGGGGTTATTTTATTAAGGATGTGACTCCATCGACCCAGTTTGAAGTGCTTCGGTTAGTGCAATGCCCGTTCCAATAGCCTTTATAGCTTTCCATTGGGAATATCTCCATATGTACGTATTTATTTTATGGAGAGATACTCCTAATGCAAGGTTGCAAGAAGCTGTTGAACGATGTGAGCATAGACTTGCACCAACTGAAGCCGGTCTCATTTCAAGTTAGGCTTCATTGTTGGACGTGCTGCTCGTAGCATTAGAGTCTAGAGACAAGGTTCATTATTCTTCTGTTGTGCAGAAGCATAGTTGGTTTTCATTCATTATCTATTGAAAGGGTGAGCCATTAAGGCCCCTTGCTTTTTGGTAAGTTATTTGTCCAGGTAAATACACTTACATAGGTAAGTATTTCCCAAGTAAATAAGACAATGACCATTTTAGCCATGAAAGTCCATTACTAAAAAGAGCAATTTTGTCCCATCCATGTGTTAACAACTTTCCTCCAAGCGGAAAATATGAAAAGGAAAAAATAAAACGGTTGTGATCTCTAATCTCAATATTTTGAACTTTTTTATCAATTAATGCAAATTATCAAGTTTTTATTTTGGCTCAATTTGGAAAGAGTACACAAATATGTAAATTACAAATACTTACAAAATACAAGGTTTGCATGTTGAAGCGAGTAGCGATATGCCCTCAATCTGAATCCTACAACCAATGGCATAGCCTACACCAATGGATAAACATGTCCATTAGGCCGTGTTTGGTTGCAGTGCAATTTTACACAAATGCATGGGAGTGCAAATGAAAAAAATGCAAATTCTCACTTAATTTTGCTTTGGGTTTTACTTTATTCTGCTTATGTCTTAATTTATTTTATTTGTATTGCAATCAAACAAAATAAGCTAAAATTTGAAACAAAAATGTCAGAATTTACACTCAAATAATTTGCACTGCCATAGTTTTGCATCAATGCATTACAACCAAATACAGCTTTAGACGGCATTCAGTAAATTTGAAGTTCAAAGTCTAAAAAGCAAAAACACCTATGAAAAAACTATGAAATATTCAGTGACAATTTTGCTTTTCCACTTTTGCAAGCATCTGAATGCAATGGAGTTTTTCGGTAATGTGAATGTTGTAATGTCTGAAAACTCTGTATTTTACAAATTTACCCCTCAAAGTTGTTATTTAAATAAAAATAAATGAATATAATTAAAATACACATTAAAAGAGTAATAAAAAGGATTCATATTATAAAACATTTAATAAATAATATTATTAAAAAATATAAAATAAAATAATATTAATAATATCATAATACTAATAAAAAATAATGTAAGATATAAAATTTGCCTTTATTATTTAAAAAGTGTAAAATATCAAAAATTTCTTTGCCAATAAATAAAAAATATTAAATATAAGGATAATTAAAATATTCAACGATTTTAATAAAATAATTAAACACCATAAAATAAATACAAAAAGTTATTAAATGGTTAACCAATAAATGAAAATGATGAAAAAATTTTAAAAAGCATCAAATTATTAATAAAAACATCATCTTAATTTTTTATAGAAAATATTAGAATTATAAAGAAAGAGAAAAAGGAGAAAAATATAAATAAAAAAGGTTAAAATGGAGTTTAAGGTTGCAACAAAAAATGGAGTTTTAACGGAGTGAAGAAGGAAAAGAGGGTTGGGGGTCAATCATTTTTTCTTAATATTTGATAGAGGCACACATAAGAGAACTTTTTCTCTCAAAAAAATCTATTGCTTTTGTTTTTGAGGGGACACATCTACTCTGCTTCGCAAGTAGCAATGGTAAGAACAGTGCCACTGCTCCTCCTTCCCTTCCCATCTCTCCATTTGTTTTACCTGATTCTCGTTCTCATTCTCATTCTCTCTCATCCTCTTGTTTTTATTTGATTATTTTTTTTTAACTTTCTCCATCCTTGTTACAAAGAACAAAGACAATCGGCAATCCTGATCCGTCACTCCACTATTCATCACAGTGAAGAAGTAGAAGAGGAGAGATGGGAGAATAAAAACAATCGACAATCCTAGTTCGGCGATCCTCCATAGGACGATCGGGATCTCTATTATGCTCTTACAGAGGATAGTTGGCAATCCTATGTCGCCGATGAATAGAGGAGGAGAAGAAGATGGAAGAACAGTTGGCGATTCCTGTTAAGTTGTTACAAAGGGCAATCGACAATCCTTGTTACAAAAGAAGACGATGGAGGGAGGAACAAAGGAGAAAGGGAGGAGGGAAGAGGAGAAAGAAAATATAAATGGGTATTTTGGAGAACAAAATATAGTCCGCTACCTCTGAGCATGTTCGGAGGTAGCAGACCCGCTGAACAATTCAAAGGAATTTTCAGATTTCAGATTATGAGTTAGGAGGTGCTGTCGAACGACCCCAAAGCATCGAAAAGTAAAAATTTTGGTGTTTGGAGGTTGATTCAATGCTACCAAACACCACCTTAGGCTAAGTTTAGAAGGAATACAAATATTAATATGTACAGTGCAAATACATACAAAATATAAGGTTTTGCACTCTACATATTTATGTTTAATGCAGTATTATTCTTATTTATTATTTATATATCTTTTTGTGTGATTTTCTTTTTTGTTACTAAACAAACTATTGCCATGTAAACCCCACTTGCTTGGCATAGTCAATAGGCTGGCTAGATGGTTGAAAATTTCTGGGCACTTAATCCTACCTAGTGGCCACTTATACTTAACACAACGGGCAGAACATCTCCAAATGATGCTAAATCCAAGCTGATCTCGTAACCGTTGGACTCCCCAACAAGAATATTTTTCTAACGTTAATGAGAGCCCACACATACAAATAGGGCCTCTCCAGACACCATGGCAAATGTTTTGCCACTTCATACTCTTTTATCTTTGTTGTATCAGGGACTATCATTGCACTCTACATATTTGTACTCTTTCCAAGCTGAGCTATGGAAAAAAAAAGTGACTAGAATAAAGGATTTTCTCTTGTCGTAAGATTGAGTGTTGTTGGAACTTGGAAGCTTGAAGATGATGTAATGAACACGTGGAGTTTTTTTTTTTTTTTAAAAGCAGGCATCTTGGAACCATTTGAATCAACAAACTGGGTCCTAGCCATCTTGGGGTTCATTGAAAATGAATGAGCCAGAACAGACTTCACCTGATGTGAACTGCTTGTGGAAACAACAGCTTCTGCCTGGCGATTTAGGTGGGCTTTGGGTATATAGAATAGTCCAGATTATTGATGGACTGCATGTAAGACCAGGCTGTTGGGACAAGGATTTGGAACAACTGAGAAGCTGCGCATCACAAAAAGTTTCCATTAACTCCTCCAGTGAAAAACTTTCAAACAAAATGAACCAACACAGTCAAAATTTTCATTACAAAAAATCAAACTCACGGACAACAATGTGAACAATCAAAATTTAAGTAGACATGCATTGAGATCCTAGAAAGGAATTTTCTTTTTCTTCTAAAAGAGCAATAGAAAGAACTGAAGTAAAAGGAGTTTCTCAATTTACAAGCAGATAGATATCAAAATAGGTGGTATATCCTGCCTCCTGCAGACACAATTGCGACTTTCACTTGGTTGCAGAAAGTAGTTAGAATCTGAAAATGTGTTCAAACTGCATGTTAAGAAGAGCCAATGGTGAGAGATGCAGTGGAGTAGAATTACTGCAAACAGCATGCTGAAAAGTTAATAGCACAGTAGCGAATGAAGCTTACATGCTCTCTTGGCAAAGGAATTTGGACTCACGTCTCAATCTGGGAGAAATATGTACACAAAATTATGCTACCACTCCCTGTAGACTTTACCTCTTTCCTGCTCAAAAGGTTCAGAACAATACTTGTTTAGATTTTTAGTGTTCTTTCAAGATTATACCATAAACATCTAGCTTGATTGTAATTGGCAATTCACCAAACTTGAGGCAATATTTTGCTTGAGCTACAGTAGTTCAGTAGCACCTTTATCACCAATCACACCATAATTGTAAAACAAGGAAAGACCCCACCAAATCTAACTGGTAAGCTGATAATGATCTCCTTGATTGTCAGGTGGCTTCCAGACGAAATCTGCATAAAGACAGATTTAATTGCATGTCCCGACAGATTTGCTGCTTGAATGACCTAGGATTTATCCCAATTGACCTAAGTAGATTGGACTTAATTTGCTTTAAATATTTGTCATGTACTGAATCTACTGACATACTTGATCATCAATGGGTAATCTGGTATAGTTACAGGTTGAACAGGATTTGTTCAGCACCCATTTTGGTCAAATGTCTACTAATTTACCATGAACACAAAACTCTGAGATGTACTTCCAGTGATTCCTGTGGTACAGTTGTGCTGAAGTGCAATACCAACCAAACGGAGGTCTATTAAAAATGGTTTTCTCTACGTCTTGGAAGAGGAACAAAATCAATGGAGGCATGGACTGAATATAATGTCTCATCAAACTACAGTGTAAGAATATTTCCCTTCTATCAATACTTAAAGAGTGAAGGTCCATGAAAGAAGGGTGGCAGTTCTATAATTTATACCATGGAGGGTGAATGCGTATCAAGTTTCCCACTTCAAGCTCCACATTTCCACAAAATTTTGAACTGAAGATAATGGTCTTTTCCCCATCTCCTTTGCCCTTAATCCCTTGGAGGTTCTGTGCACATTGCAAGCTCTGCTGAAACAAGCTAAAGCTAATCATTAGATTCAATCATCCTACCCACAATACAATTATGTGTATCCAATTATAGCTGACCAGCTACAAATGTAGGCAAATGATTCATAAATAGTAGCAGCTACTATGGCTTATGGAATATTTCATTATAGCTGTTAGGGGTGCAACTTGGGTGGGATCAGGTTGAACATTTGTTAAAATGTGAAGGGACCTGGGCCTGGTGATGTAAATTGTTCAAATCTAAAGGTGCAACTTGAGCAGGATCGGGTTGGGCTTTTGCCAAAATCTGAATGGGCCTGAGCCCAAAGCAGTGTAAAATGCTAACTTGGGCCAACCCAAGTTGCACCCCTATTCAAATCGGGTACCCAACTTGTGCCCCTAATAGATGTTATATAATTGTGCCAATTGACATTGATTAGCCACCGAAAATGGGTCTTGTTTATGCAGTATAAAACAACAGGCATGCCATTATTCGACCCTTAATGTCTTATCTACTACTCTTATAACCAAGATAAAGCAAGATTGAATGCCTCAGCATTCATAATGTCAAAAAATATACACACCTTAGTGTTTTCACCAACAGTACACTGACAAACTGTCAACTTTGCATCCAAGTATCTTGACAATATTTTAACATCAATGCATCCCACTGCATCTGAAGAAACAAGGGGAAGTCATCATAAACATCAAGTGCATGAATACATGTATGATGTATGCCAAACAAAGTTTCTGCTTTGTTTTCCTTATATGAAGTTCTTTTCGTGCTTCCAACTAAAAACCATGTATATATAACAACATATTAAAATTAAAATAGAGGGGACAAAGAAGAGTAGAATTACCATGTGAATTAGCTGATGTCTGCACCTGCTTCAAGAATTCCATATGTCTTTCCTTTTCGGCCTGCATGACTTGCTGCAGCCTTCCATAATATCCAGTTCTGCACATTTGGCAGGCATATAAGTGCATTGGAATTAGAAATTTTCCTTTTCCTTGCAATTAGCTAACAGTATCTACTGTAGGTGATAGGTCAATTGTGCTCACCCTATCTTTTTAGATGTCACATAGAAGCTCCCCCCTTCAGTTGCAGCTGAAGCAATCAAAGCTTCCTGGAATCTATCAGCCATTGTTTGCCCTTTAATTTCTACAGTTGTCAGTTTTAGTTGATTTTGATCATTGGCCTGAATTAGAGGATTTACAGTCTGTATTAATGAAGCATTAAGCAATGATAGGAGACAAATTCAAAGATCAAAAATAAAAATCACAAAGGGACACCTCATCCTCGCTTGATGTTTCACTAATAATGAGCTCATGGAGTTCTTCATTCTGAAGGATTCGATCACCCAGGTGAGATATATTTCTCTTTGCACCAGGCCATAACTTTCTTCCTTTTGTTTTACTATTCTGCACCAAACAACCAAATCAGACAGAGAACTACACAGGTATCAAATAATTGGTCAGGGAATAACACAAACCATCTTATAGGTCCGTTTCAGTTCACAATTTTGGCCCTGAAAGCCATTCAGAAACTCAGTCATTGAATGCTCCAAATTCCCATGTCCAGGAGTGACTCTTTCAACAGATCCCAGATGAAGGTCAGATTGTGTCTCTTTTTCTTCCTGCAAACCTTCAAGAAGCTCAGTCATCGAATGTCCCATAACTTTATGCTCAAGATTTCCCAATCCCTCGTACAGTTTAGGAACACTGGATGATTTATTATCCTCATCCTTCATCATCAACAATGGGGGTGTCGCTTCCTTGTGTAACCAGTGGCGAATGGAGAACCTGGGCTTCACTTTGCTTCTACCTACATTAGATAATTTCATTGATCTTTGTGTAAAACGCCCATACATATTTATAGACTCTAGACTCATAAGAATCCTAGGATTCAAACTGTTAGACTCATAAGAATCCTGCCATGATTCAAAAACAAAAGCCTACTATCCTATTTCAATGCAAAGAAGACTCAATAACTCTTATACTACTTATTCAATGCCCTTGAAACTTTAAACATGACCAAACCATAACTAAACAAATCAGACCATATCATTGGACCCCACAGAAAATTTGTAAAATGACAAAAATATCCCTTATGTCCAAAAATAAAAAAAAAAATACATAAAATTTCAGAAACTCCAATTTTTTGCTCAGCTCCTGCATCACATAATTAAAACTTTCTTTCCTGATTTACACAGACTGACAGAAGATCATGACATTTGTTTACCACTTCATGATATGTGTGTATGTCTATGTGTCTATAATACACACCCATGTTTGCTACATACTCCAAAACCCATAACTCCTAAGTAAAAGGTCTACAGATATTTTGATGAAGACCACTTTGATGTGTAAAACTTTTCATAGTACAGAATTCATATCCATGGGAAACTATTTTGGTGCATATGGATAATATTTGGGATACCATTTTGAGAAAAAAGCATATGGGCATGTCGATAAATCCATCTATTGATGCAAAACATAAACATGTTTAGACTTTTTAGAGCTGGAGATCATAAGAAAATACTACATGTAAATAGAAAAGAAATTATCCAGGAAAAAGGTGTAAAAATAGCAAGAAGCCAAAGGAAACCAATTTTAAAGTAGAACCTTTGAAGGAAATTATGAAACAAATAGGAGGCTAAAAGGCCAAAAGCATAGTTAAATTTCAAACCAGAGGAAATAGGAACAGCCTCTTCATTGTCTCCTTGAAATAAGGTGGATGGTAGACCTAAAAGGCTCCAATTGATAACACATAGCAAGTGGAATGAAGGACAAGATCCTTGTATCATCCGTAATAGGATAGGAAGAATACCTTTCCAGATTTTCCTGGTCTCAGAATTTGCAGTATGGAAAGAATAATTGCCATCCTCTTTATGTGAAAATAGAAATTTATTAGCTTCTTTAAGAACTGCAGACTGTATGCATGATTCATTTTTGTTCTCGTTCTCAAGAATATGGAGATGATCTTTCTGAAACTTGTTTGCTCCAGAGATCACAGAAAACTTTGAGACCATGTTGTAATCCTTCTCCAACAAATCACAGGAGTTGTATTAGTATCCTGCAAATTAGATTATATAGTTGCACAGAATATTTCCAACCTAAACCATACATTATGGGCAGATCTAGCATACAGGCACTATCCATAAGGTGCAAAAGTTCAACCTTGCCCATGTCACCTTCAACATATGACAGTGCATCGGCAGCACAAAGTTAAAAGAGGAGAAAAGCCTTAAGTTTTTCTCCATAAAATTCATGACAAGATCTGTCCTTTAAATCAATGAATGAACATAGAGTCCTTACTAATCTACGGCACCAGTAAGAAGAAGCGGCCTATTACAAGTTGATGGGGATGGAAGAACTAGGGGTGGGCCAAAAAGGACATTTTTTTTTCTTTTTTTGATGAATAAGGACATGGATTGAAGTAGTGACAAATGATTTAAGGGCCCACAATTTAACAATGGATGGATGGAATGGAAAACAGGACTCCTGTAGCCAACCCCATAAAGTTGGCACAAGGATTTGATGATGATGATGATGATTGCCAAATAATACCAAAACGAACACAGATAAATATTGGTAATTATAGTGTTTGAAAATAAAGAGAACATCACAATTAACAAAGATTTCTTCCAGTTCTGAGGCTTTTAAGCCTCTAGTTCCTCTCTTTTTCTTCATAAGAAGAAAAAAGATAGAGGTCCTCTGAAAGTTTTTTGTGTAATGAACACTAAAGAGCGTAATTATATAGCACCACATTATTTGAAGCTCAGTGCACAATAAACACATAAACACAACATAATTATAAGAGAATGAATGGCATAGGCAGAAAATTCCAAAAATAATAGAGTTCCATAACATTCTAATGAATAAGGCTTCCCTAACAACAAATTCCAAGTTTCTATTTCCATAGTTCCAGGTTTAAATATATACCTAGCATGGATAACCAAAAAGACTAATCTATAGAGCATGAAGACTAAGTCTCATCCTAACACCTACCTCATCATCAGAGATCCTTTCCTCATCATAAGACTTGTGTGCGAATGCATTCTCCCCTTTGCCATCATGGAGACCAGGCAATTCAGACTCCTCAAAAGAGGCACCCATATGCTTCTGAGCATGGTAATTTAATAATGTTGTCATACATAAATGCTTAGAAAAGATTAGATGGTTCACAAATAAAACCAGATTCAAGTAAAACATGCCTGAAATGACCTCCAACTCTTTTCCCTTCCAAAACCCAATTCATCAATGCCCACTCCAGGAGGACGTTCACATTCTGTAAAGTGTAAACCAGAAGAATTCAATTGTGATAAATTAGCTATCGTTACTGAAACTACACAAATCTATAATAAAATCAGCAGCATAAGAATGGAACCATCAACTATACCTTTAAGTGTCTCAAGTTGTGATAGAACTGGTAGTTGATCCTATACAAGTAAAACATCAGAATTCAGAACTATAATTTGCATTTTACCTTAAAAAATACTTAATTGAAAAATGTAGTTAAAATAAAGTTGCATGTTTTCTTTTGAAAAAAGGTTATTTCTGTGATAACACAGGTTCTAGTCTGAGAGCGGCAATTCTGTGAAAAAAAAAATGTCAAAGGTTAGGTCCCTATACAGTCTACCCCTCCTCAGACCCCGGATTGCGGGGACCATCATTTGGACATGGCCCTTCTGTTCTATACACGAATAAAATGGAACTAATCATATAGGTTTGTCTTCAAATTCTCCACCCCAATAAAATCTAGAGTTTTCTAAATTATTACGTCGTTAGTCTAATGCCCAGTTCAGTACCCAGCAGAACAATTAGAGTTCTATCTTCTAAGTAATTAACATAAATCAAAACTATAACCCAGTACGTAGGCGACTAAATCTTGAACCTGGTTTTCTCAGTACTATATAATCTAATTAATAACACAAATTCTAGAAACTATCAGGAAAAAAGGGGTGGACCATAGAGACTGAATCGACAAATCATTCAATAATTGTGAATAACCTTCGTCCTTTCAGGTCTACATAAGGACTTTTCGTCCTCAGGGTCTTCGCCATCTGCCAAATAACAAACAAACAAAATATTAATCCATACGAATTCATCCTGAATATCACCATTCCATTTTTCGTTTGTCAGATTTCGAGATCACCGAAAATGCCATGGTAAAAGCACCTGAGATGCTTTGATCCGAATCTTCATTTTCCTGCAAACACAGCCGAACAAATTCGACAAGGAAAACATCCAAATGAGAAGTTAAGCATCAAAACACACACACACATAAATCTAGTTGACAAGTATGCCGGTGAGATGGAAATTGAGCGGAAGAAAAAGAAGGGAGAAGGAAGTAAGGGGGATGCGGTCCTGAAGTGAGCTATACCGAGAAACAGTTTTGCCGCCACATTTGGTCTGCAGTCTGCACTAATCTTGTTACTGGTTTTCATTCCCACGTTGTCTGGGAAAATTGGGTTGATCATCGATAGACGATAGCTATAGTAAACAAGACTCAGTTGGTATCCGTTGGTTTGCAAGAGAATTTTTTGGGTAAATTACAAATTAACACCTTTTCTTTTGAGTAGTGACATTTAACTCCTAAAGTTTGCAAGAAAGACACTCTTAATCTTTGAGATTTCAATATTTTCTTCAACGCTGTTGGAAACAACGGAAATAAGTGTGAATGCAAATATAAACTATAAAATAGTTTATATAAATTGTAAAATTGGGTTAGTTTTGCACCAACAGTTTTACCTTCTTACTAAACAGGTTTTCGGTTGTAATGGATGCAAATATAAATTCCAATAAAGCATATAGTTTTTTTATCAAACACTAGGTCTGATTTTTTTGGGGCTAGACATGGGATTTTCTCAAAAAGACCTAGCCTAAGCTTGAGTGTGACTTGATAATGTTTTATATACAAAATATTTTTATACATATTTTTTATTCTTTGTTCATTTTCTATTTTTCTCAAACCATAGTAAGATCTTTTTAGTATTTTTGGGTTTTAAAGTAGTTTAATATAAGTAAATTAATTTTATTGTTGAATAAAAACAACAAAATCTTCTTACCCAATTTATATTAATATAGAGGCAAAGCTGACACAAACCCTACCAATCCGACCATGAAGGGGGGCCGTAGTATGTAAAATAAAGCAGTGAAGAAATTCTCATTTTTCTCATTTTTTATTTTTTATTCCATGTCATTTTTTAAAGAACCAATGATATGCTCTCATTCCTCATGAAAATTTATCTAAAATCTCTCATCTCCTAAAATTTATCCTAAACTACCTCCCCCACTTTCTCCTAAATTATCTCCAATTTCTATTTATCTCTAAACTTATCTCTAATTTACTATAGCATTTCTCTCCAAATTATCTCTAATTCTTATTTATTCTCTTTGCCACTTTTTATCTATATCTATGTAAAGAAAGTTTACATTATAAAATTTTTCTCAAAATTATCTCTAATAAACTTTAAAATAATTATTAAAAACATAAAAAAATAACTATAATAGTTTTAATAATATCCATATTATAAATAGTTTTATATTTCTACTAAATTCATCATAGAATTATGTACTAACAATATAAATTATGATTTTCCAGATTATTCAAATTAAATTTTATTAAAATAATAGAAATTTAACATTAAAAAATAAAATATTATTTTAATATTTCAATAACTAAATATCTTAAATAATAAAATACTAAAAATAGCAAAATAATTAAATAAAAATAATAATTGTTTAAATATTTCAATAACTAAATATCTTAAATTCAAACAGTGAGTATTTTTAAATATTTTATATATTATTTAAATATTTAAATAACTAAATATTATAAATAACGAAATATTTAACATAACTATATTTTAAATAGTTAAAATAATGAAGTTATCAATAAAATAAAAAAATCTCAAGATAAAAAATCACAACATAATATTCAAATTAATATTTATATAAAATTAATAATGAAATTATGTAATAATAGTATAAACTTCAAAATATTTATTCAAAACACAAAAAATAGTTACAATAGATTTAATAATATTCATATTATTGATAGATTTATAGTTGTACAAAATTCATCACGAAATTATGTACTAACAGTATAAATTATCATTTTTCAGATTATTCAAATTAAATGTTATTCAAATAATAGAAATTTAACATTAAAAAATAAAATACTATTTCAATATTTCAATAACTACATATCTTAAATAACAAAATACAAAAAATATCTAAATAATTATATAAAAAAAATACTTAATTGTTTAAATATTTCAATAACTAAGTATCTTAAATCCAAACAATGTGTATTTTTAAATAATTTATATATTATTTAAATTTTTAAATAATTAAACATTTTAAATAACAAAATATTTAACATAACTATATTTTAAATAGTTAAAATAACGAAATTGTGCAATAAAATAGAAAAATCTTAAAATAAAAAAAAATCTTAACATAATATTCAAATTAATAATAATTTAATATTTTTACAAAATTAATAATGAAATCATGTAATAATAGAATAAATTATAATTTTATAGATTGTTAAATTCAATAAATAATTAAAATTATAGAATTTAGATAAGGATATTATTTAAATAACTAAATAATATTTTAAATAATCAATTTCACATACATCAATTAATAATTCTTGAAAAATAACTTTCAAAAGAATAATAATCATTAATAATGATTTTAAAATCTTAATCTATATTTATTATATATTTAATATACTAAAATTATTAATTATTGTATTTTTAGCAATTATTTATAGTTTTTATTATAAATATATTTTCAATAATTATGTATAAATCTACATTTGTTTTGTTGTTTAACAAAAAAAATTTAATAATTATTGAATATTAAACTACTATTATTTAACTTTTTAAATTTAATTTATTATATGTATTGTATTTATTGTATTTTTGTTGTACTTTATTCATTGATATTTATTAAAGATTAAACTATTATTTGAGATTACAATATTTTTTTACTAGCTTAATATATTTTTTAGTATTTTTTGTGCTTTTGTATTTATTTTATTTTTATTAGTTATTTATGATAATATATTTTCAATAATTGTGTATTTTCGTCATAAAGTTTAATAATTATTGGAGATTAAACTATTTTTATTTATTAGAGATTAAAATATTAATTTATATGAAATTAGGGGTGTTGATCACGGCCTGGTTTAATTCGATTTAGGCTATTTGTCCAACCAAATCGACATGGTCAGGTTGGAGAGTTGGTTACTCGAAATCTACTAACCATTAGTAAAACCAACTAAATCAGGTTGTATTGGTTTGGGTTGATTTTTGGTTTGCTCAATTGGTTTTAAATAATTAAAATAAAGAAATTATGTAATAAACTAAAAAAAATATGAAAAGTAGAAAAATAATTATAACATAATATTATAATTAATAATAATTTAATATTTTTACATAATATTGTAAATAACTAATTTTACTTATATCAAGTAATAAATTGAGAAAATAACTTTCAAAACAATTAATATTTATTACTAATAATCTTCAATTCTTAATGAAAGATTGATTAAATCCATTGCAAATTATAAGTGATGTTTTAGTAAAATGCTAGCTATAGGGTATGTTTTAGTAAATCCATGAAACTATAAAGGGTACTTTACTAAATGACCATTTCTATTATTTAGCTTTCACTTAATAAATCCCATGCATCACACAAGTCCCCACTAGTTATATTATTATGTCATACATTGTGGGTTATTAAGTAGGTTCTCAAACATTTAAAGCAAGGTTCAAAGTATTAATGCATATCGGCCAGTATCGGGAGCACCCCGATATGCCCCTACAGAGGGTGTATTGGGGTTCTGACAAGTTCAGGGGGTGGAGGAGCCTTAAACCGGCCCTTGAACCGGTTTTGAAAAAAATTAAAAAAAAAGTAAAAAAGGACCGATACTCCCCTACCGATGCATCATGCATATCAATATTTAGAACCTTGATTTAAACTACTTTTTTTTGTCGAGAGAATTCAGGGTATTTTAAGTAATTATTTTAAGCATATATTGACGGTATGAGCATCTACATTCTACAATCTTATATTCAAATAAAAACCGATTGGAGTTAAATCATATCCAAATGTGTGAATCCATATCATATACAAATACAAGCGGGTCGAAAATATGGATCACAATCGAATCTGAATCGAGATGAACGAATACCCTCCCCACCCCATTCGGGGCAAATCCCCACGGGGATCGGGGAAATGGAGAAAATTGCCATCCCTATAGGCTCAAATTGAAAAGAGTACAAGTATAAATATATACAATACAAATAAATACAAAATATAAGGTTTTGCACTATACATATTTGTATTTGGTCAAAAAGTTAATTATCAAAAGCACAAAATTGTATCCAAAAAATAGGTACAATAATGCTCTTTTTATAGATTATAAAAATGTCTAAGAATGATTATTTTTTTACATATCAAATAAACGCTCACAAACACACGAACCGGGGCACATAAATACTCCGGTTCGGCGTTTGTATGGCAAACAAACGGAGCCATAGTTCCACTCCAAATTTCCCATTTTTTATCGAAGAAAAAAAATAATAATAAAAAACCATATAACTTGAATCAAGGGTAACTGGTAAGGTATAGAAGGAATCGGGAGTAAGGAGTAAGAACATGGCTTCCTCGATGTGCCTCTGCATTTCTGCTCCTCTCCGTGCTTCACAAACAATAAATCAGGTATGAAATAGAAACGGAAGAGCTATTCTCGTAAACCATGTTGTTTTGAATTTTTGAATGCTATCTCCTCTCATCTTTGCCGCCAAGGCATTACCAGAATGACCACTATCTGCGGTTTTTCATCTAATTCCATACCTGAAATCTGATATTATATGCCTGGTCTTCGAGTGCTCAAATGGACTGTGAGCTTTTACCAGGGCGATTTGCTCTGTATGTCGGACTTGAGCCTACTGGGTTTCTCGTACAGTGATTTAGCTGATGGTTTGTTGCATTTAGAATGGTCAATATTACTTGAAAATATGATATTTGAGTGAAGTAGTTCCGGAAATTGTTTGATTCAGGATAACTGGTTCTGGGTTTGCTGATGATATCCTGTCTCTGTAATTTAGTATCTAGCAACACTGTATGCCCACCCATGGGTAGTTCTACCCGGAACCGAATGAAACCGACCTCGAACTGGCCTTAGAACCGACTCTGGCCAATTTGATACAGGATAGGGTATGGTTACAAATTCTTGGGCCGGTTCTAGAGTCTAAGGGTTTACCCACCCGATGAACTGGCCTTGAAATAAATCACAAAATAAGGATGTGAAAGATTTAAACATAAACAACTCATGGTTAAAAAGGCCATGGTCTCACTTGACCATTGAGTTAAGTGATTTGATCATTTGTTTTCATTTTAATATTTGAATGTGTATAAAAATAATGTAAAAGTTAATATTTACAAAATTTAAATTATAATGATAAGTTTTGAGCAATACATTAATATATCATGATAATCTATATATTAAATTACTCAATTTCAACAATAAAAACAATGTAAGTTTTAAACTATATATTATATTTATTGAAAGTCAAGTTTTTATAAGAATATATTTATTTATTTTTTTTAAGGGGGACGGTAAAGAAAAAACAGGTTCCACGGGAAGACCCTGGAACCAACACTGGAACCGCTAAGGCCAGAACCGACCTTCACAGGGTAGGTTCCGGTTCCAAAATCCTGGAACCGACCTCTACAGGGTAGGTTCCAGGTTCTGCTATGGAACCGAACTGAACTGAGCAACTCGGCGTATTTTAACCTGGGTTGTGTTCTTATAGCTCAGCTATAAATGGTTGATTGTTAACAGTTTTTTATCAATAAAGCAAATGAAAACCTAGATGGCACGGTAATACCATATTTGGCATGGCATTACCCATTCTACAATTGTAGTCAGCAAAAAAATACATATATATTTTAGTTGCTATATTTGCCCATTACTTATCTTAAGCTAATATGTATTACTGTTCTTACACCACATTACACGATCTCTGTTATAGTAGGGAACTTGATTATGATGCATGCATCTCTGATTAGGTAAACCTTCAATGGGTAAAGAAGTTTGTTCAAGTGGAGAACCCATCGAATTATGAATTATCTTAGTTTCAACTTTCAAACACATTAAAGTATCCTAATTTAATCTCTGGTCTTGGTTTAAGTGAGAATACCTCCTGTTACTCTTGTTGTTAGTGAAAGAAGTATTGAGTAACCCAACTTCAAGACTCCTTTCTTAAGTTGGTTATTTCAAGATATGGAGATATTCCTATTCATCAAAAAAAAAAAATCAGAAAAAGATATGGAGACATTCCTAATTTGAATTTTGAGCTTGGTTTTCTTGAGGTACAGTACTTAACGTTTCTCTAAGTGAAACAAGTATAGACTAACCCTGCTTCAGTGCTCATTTATTCACTAGTTAACTAGTTCTTTGATTTTGATGTTAACATTTGTTTACAATGACTACGGCTTTTGAATGCCTCTGCTGGTATGGAGTCCTAAAGCTCATAATTCCTGAAAAGTACATTATTTTGGGAATCATTGTATGTTAGACCGATGCAAAACTGCATAGTGACTGAAATGTGCTTCAAATAACCATGATTATTCAGTCAAACGCAACTCATCTATATGCTTCATGTCTAATAGACTTTCTTCTGGGTGGACTGATTTTGTCCTTCATCTTTTTTTCTATCCCTTCTCCACAATGGTGTGGTGTGGTTATGTTTAATTACTTTTGACTAGGTTGGCATATTAGGCTCAGTTTGGAAGGAGTACAAATACAAATATGCAGAGTACAAAACCTTGTATTTTGTATGTATTTGCACTGTACATATTTGTTTTTTTGAGAAAAGGGTAATGTATTAGAGAAGCAAAAGATTTACAAACCCTGCTCAGAAAAAAATTGAAGCAGGGAAGAGAAAAGCAAAAGCTGATTACATGTCTGAACTAGATACAAAAAGATTTCTGTGATAAAAAAAAAGAACTAAAAGGAATATCCTTTAGCTGTTTATGCATTGCAGACCAAGAATAGATTCTTCCCCAAGTAGACCAAACTACTGCTGCCGGGACCACTTCCCATAAAATTTTCCCTCTCTTGGACAGACTCTAAAGTTGCCAACACTGTACATATTTGTATCTGTACTCTTACCAAACCGAGCCTTAGTATTTCAAGGATTGCTAAATGCATATCTGCAGCTTGCTACATGTAATTTCATAGTTCAACCTTACGCTTTCATAATGTCTTATTGGATGATTGCATGCATTTCTTATTTGATGTTTACACGATCAAATTGTTCTCTACATAGTTTTCTGTTGACCTTACAATTTGATGGGACTGACTCCCAACAGGAAACATGCTCGAAGAAATCAGTTTTGGTCAGCTTATCAAACCATACAACCACTAGGGCAGGTTCCTTCTTGACTCTTCTATTGTTGCTAACCTTTTAGTTCAGCAAAAATATTCCCATTATTTGGACTGTTTTACTCAGGTTAGTCCTTGTTGTAATTTGAAAATTTACTCCTTTCTATATTTTTAGGTAAGGTTACAGGAATGGTCTCCTAGTCTGATCCCTTTGCAGAAATATATCATCATGATTAAATGTTAAGACTGTTTTCCTCCCAATGTTCCTATTCTGGTGTTGAACTTGGAAATGTATTTAAGAAGCAAAGCAATAATTTCTTGCTTTGTTTGTCTTTTCTCCTAATTTCTTTTTCATTATTTTTTATTTCTTCAAAACATATTAGCAACTTTATTTAAGTAATTTTAAGCCAAAGAGATTAGATATAGATGCCTATCTCTTGAGAAGTTGCTTGTCTGAACAATTAATGTTAAGTGTAGTCTTGGTTGGTTCCTTGAGAATGGATTTACTGGATTGTTCTTGCATGTGGGAAACTGCAACTGTCCTCAAGAAGCAGCTTTGCAGTGTCATCTAGTCCTGCCTTCAATCTTCAACTTAAATTATTTGGTGCTATGTATTGTCTTTTCGAAGTTGATTTACTGACAGAATGCATATATTCATGGTCAATTCCCTCTAGGTTCTTCCATGTACAAATACATTAACAAATTCACTGTACACTTGCAGGAATCAAGCTTCTTGTTCCTGGCTGCTTGAGAATAAGCAGCATCACTGTGGATTGTGGTCATTGTGGCCTTTTGGTGGCATCCAGTAGACATATTCTTGGATCTATTTCTAGTCATTCAAATGTTGACTATAGTACCTACACAGTCATGTACGGGTACTGGGTGGGACCTGATGTTGAAGATGGTTGGGGCTATGTAGAGGCTTTCGTGGATCAAATCATATGATGATTGATTTTTTCTTGAATTATGTTGCATGGTTTATTTTTCCCTTCTTCACCTTGGAAAAGGTTCCAAATAGGGATGATCTTAACTTAACTGCAGTCAAGATTCAAGAGTGCAGCCAGTGGATGTTGATGTTGTGTTACTCTAGGAAAGAAAATGTTGGGGAAGAACTTGGTTGTATTGAAAGAGCTGCTGAAGATCATCTTTCCTTGGTGAATCAGCATAAACTGCCTCTAAAACAGATGTGGAGTGGATCAGGATCCTAAAAGTAAATTCATAACGGCATGCCTCTCTTCTGGTGCGTGGTCCTTTTTGTAGAACTTGTTTATTTACTTATTTACAGTAGGCGGCCTCAATAATTAGAATCTTGTAAATCGGTAACTCCAGTAGTCTGATAGAATCTGAAAACCGACTTATTTAAAATATTACTATTTTCTTGTACCTCCTTTTTTAAAATATTACTACTGTAAGGGGTTTAGTTGGTGAGGTTTGGGGCGTTTTGGCCTGGGCCAGGTTTTGTTTTTACTTTTGTTGGGTCTTCGTTAGGAGTTTCTTTTCCCTCAGGTGATTGCTTATCACCTTTTCCTGTACCTCCTTTTTTTGTTTAATAAAATTTTTTCTTTATCTTCAAAAAAATATTACTATTTTCTAATATTTACCAAACAAGCAAAATTTGAGTTTTTTTTTTGCATATTATGGCCTTATGGGATGTAGTTTATACGGTTACATGTAGGCACATGAATGCACAACACGTATACACATAATAGCACTGATTTAAATAAAACCAATAGATGATTTCTGGTTATCAGAATTCGTACAATTTCTTTCTTTAATTTGTTTGATTTTGATGGTCATGTATATAAATATAAATATATGTACATAAATGTATCCATAGTTAGATATTGCATTAATGTGTTATGTGAGTAATGAAGATACACGTATGATTATGCAAAACTCAATAAAGAAGCAACAGTAAGCTGTCCAATGTTCATGCAAGAGATGTACAAAAATACTCAGTTTGGTAATCAGATATACTAGAAGGCCAGAGCTAAAAGCGTTCATTTCTTGGGATATATCCTCTTGCATGACAATCAGATACAGGATTGGCAATGGAATAAAGGAGTTCCCACTATGTTAAAAAATTTTGCCTTTCTAATCTTGTAAGATGGGGTCTCTCATACTTGATGTCTGATAATTAAATCCATCATTTTCCCCTCTCTCTCAAAAAAATAAATAAATAAATCCATTATTTTTGGAAATATTTTTTCAAAAAACTTCAAAGTTTGATTTTAGCCAACTTATAGTTCCACATTGTATTGTACATATAAATATATGTTATTAGAGGCAATTTAGTAGGCATTGATTGGGTTGATTATTAGATCCCTGCCAACTTTTGAATGCTGATATCACAGGTTTCATCATGTCTGCAATGACTTGAAGTCTCCTGCTATATCCTTTGCGAAGTCTGCAACGACTTGTTGCCTTCAAAGTTCATGCTTACATAAATTTTTCAGCAGATACATGTTTAAGACAGTTATATAAAGAAAGCTGAAATGAAGCCCTTGTATGTACATCTAATGATTGGTGGTTATTCTCACCTATGTATGTCAGAAGTTTCTCAACAGATGTCTTGCACATAACAAACAGAAACAGGAAAAACACATTTGGTAAGGTTGGTCCTGAAGTTAAAATGGTTCCAGTTTGGTGGAAGTCGCCTGGTTCATGTTACAAAGTTCTCTATTTCAAGTGTTTTTTGCAACATGCTGGGTGCCTTATCCTTGGGTTCTTTACTGAAATTATATAATTCTTAAGTTCATTGCATTCATTTAAGACTCCTTAGAAGGAAGCTTTTCTAAGAGCTGCTCTCCATGTTAATGGCAAAGCCAGAAAGACATGGAGGAAGAGAGAAAATAATGGCATCTGGAAAAACTAATGTAGGAAGGATCAAGTAACGTGAGAATTGAGATTGATAATAATTTCACCCGATGGGACTTCAAATGTGTGTAAATCTAAAATCTCGATGCTATGGAACGCAATTCAGAACAAGGCATTGTGCTTTGTTTGTTTGCAATGCAATTTCACTTGCACTAGTACAAATACATGAAAGTGCAAAATGAGAAAAATGTTAATTCTGGTCCACTTATTGCTTTGGGTTTTACTTTAATCAGCTTCAGGTTTTATTTTACTTCATCTACAATGCAAACAAACAAAACAAGGCAAAACCTGAAAAGAAAATGAATCAGAATCTGCATTAACATTATTTGCACTCCCATGCTTTTGCATCAATGCAGATGAAATAGTACTGCAAACAAACAAGGCCTTAGGTAGGGGTGCAACTTGGGTCAGGTAGGATAGACATTTGCAAAATTTTCAATGAGCCTGAGCTTGATTTGGTTGATATTCTTCGAATCAGGAAACTCCAAGGTTTAAAGTGTGAATATATTCAAAAATTGAGTATTGCCTAATCACTTACATA
Source organism: Nelumbo nucifera (assembly GCF_000365185.1). The sequence goes on along the minus strand of NW_010729096.1, from coordinate 6,800,036 downwards.
GTTTTTTTGTTTTTTTGTCTCAAAATTTGCAAATTATTAGCATTAACTCTAAGGTTCTGTTCACTTTTTGGGAGGTTATTTATTCAAGTAAGTGTTTCCTGTGAAATACTTATTCAGGTAAATGCATTTATCCATGTTCTTTTATTTTCTAGGGAAATAAGATAATTATTGTTTTAGCCATACAAAATCATTATTGAAAGGGACAAATTTGCCCCATCAAAGTGTTGGCAATTCCCCCACCACCAGGTGGGAAAGTTAATTATCCACCTTCGGGATGGATATCACTTTCTATGGACCCCACATAAATCTGAAAAAATGAACATGGCTATTTTGGTAAATAGGAATCAAAATCCTCTTGACTAATTTTCCCTCTCAAAATCCATAAAATGAATAGGCCCTAAGTATTGCAAAATATATTTTGCATTGATACTTTGTGGTATTTTGAACTTGCACTGCAATAGGGTAGGGAATATCTAGTAATAGCCATATGCTTCTTGGAATATATAGATGGAAAGGGAATAAAATCCAACTTTTTCCTTAAAATTGTGTGCAATAAATCTAGAAATTGTTTATTTTCGTGACATATTACTTGATGGTGTGCAATCCGGCCAGTCCTATCTGTCAACGACCTTGCCTCTGAACGGAGCTACAGGGAACTTGAAACGGAGAAGATGAGGAAACTCCGGGGGGAACCCGGTGTGATTGCTCCGAAGCTCAAGTTAGAATTCTCTCAAAGGCAAGATAAAACTAGATGGTGCAAAGTTCACATACCTTGTTCTTGGGGGGTAGGGAGCCTTTTATAACCACCTCGTGCACTCACTTCTAAGCTTCTATCAGAACGGGTATGATTATCTCTGAGCTCCTGCCAATTCGGGTGTCATCCCTTCTGCTGGATAGAACCGCCACTGCTCTCTTTGTCGGAGTCGTCTTTGTGGCTGGCGATGACGGTGGCAAGTGGCCGTTGAAGTGCGGCTGTCAAGCATCAGATCCCAAGTTACTCAGGTGCGTCGCCCTTGGATACGGGCCTCCTCGGTGTCAGGTATGGTACGTTTGTTCAGTTTGGCGTCCTGGAGGCAAAGTGCTGGAGTGGTGAGCGAGGTGAAGTTTTGAGTTCGAATAAGGGAGTGACCCGAACTGCCATGGGATGGGCCAGTTCGGGTTGTTGCCTTGTGTGAGGCTCGGGGCCTAAGGGAGAGTTCGGGCCCCTAGTAGGGAGTTCGGACTGCTGGTTCGTTTCTTTTTGTCCAAGTCACTTCTCTTTTTGTCCAAGTTGCTTCTCTTTTTGTTTAAGTCACTTCCTTTTTTCTTTGTGAGTTTCGGGAATATCCCCATTCATAGGTCCGAGATCCACATCTATGAATTGAAAGGKCCGAATGATCAACTCTGCAATCAGTTGTTAGAATCAATAGGTGTTCAAATCGTTCATTTGAATAAATTGAAACCCTTCTTATTGGATGATCATGATACTTCCCAAAAATCGGTGCTCGCGCTTTGGGCGTGCTGTTGTGTTGAGTTGTTGCCTTTGCCACGTGTTGAGTGATTACGAGGTCGGGCCAAATCTTCCTTCATCAATTGCCCCCACTCCTCGTTCAAGGGACTTGCCTTGGCGCGAGGAGTTCGCGAGGTGGCAGGTGGATTTGTCCCGTACTTCGAACTGGTTTTGACTGATAGTGTGAGGTGCTCGTCTGGATTTTTCCGGGTTTTCTCGAGCGCCAAAGAGACGAAAAATGCGCCAATCTGCCTGAAAATGCTGACAGACGTGGTGGCGCGCGCTTATCTCAAATTTCAAAAAAGCGCGCCGCTGGGAGACGTGACATCGGGTCTTTTCAAACTTGAAAAGACGCGCCGCTGCTGCCTTTAATGCGAGGAGACGTGCGCTGACTTTTTGTCAGTTTCAGAAAGATGTGCGCCAGCGTTCTGTCAGTTTCAGAAAGACGTGTGCCAATCATTTCTCGGTCTTAGTGGACATGTGGTCAGCGTGACTGCGGGCCGTCGGATTGGCTTTGATCTGAGCTGTTGTTTCTCGGTTACTATGAGTATAAATAGTGAGGGACCCCAGTCGTTTTGTCACTTCTGCGCTTTGCTTCTTGAGCTCGCGTCCAAGCTTTTAGTTCGCACTCAAGATCTTTAGCTCGTGTTCAAGTTTCCACAGTCCGTTCAAGCCTTTTTCCGGGTGAGTACTTTCTTGTAATCCATTTTCTCTTCCCGATGTCTAGCTCGGATAGCTCAGGCAGTTCTTCAAGGGGGTCCGATGCAGGTTCTACAAACCGGGTTGCATCCCCCGATGGTTCTAGCGAACCTGAGGTAGAACTTGAGGAAGAGTTCGAGCCCGTAGGCCGAGTCGCCTCGGGAGGTTTGGCGTCCACCTCTCGTCGAGGTCGGATGTTAGACAAGTTTGGGCCCTCGACCATGACGCCCGAGGGGCTTCAATCCCTTATTACTCAGTTTAACCTGCCTGGTGAGTACGCCTACTTCATACCTTCGGGCAGTTTCCCTTGGGAGCACGGTCCTGACGAGATCATGATATTCCGGGAGCAGCTCGCCGTGGGCTTGTGCCTGCCTTTCCACCCTCTCCTTGTCGAGGTCATGAACCACTTCGGCGTTACTGTCGTCCAGCTTCACCCGAACTCCATTCGTAACATGGTGGGGACAATCTCCCTATTTTGCGAATAAGGCTTTCCTTTAGACTTGGAGATCTTCTCTTCCATCTTAATGCTCAAGAAGCAAGCGGGTCCCCATCCCGGGCGTAGGCAGGCGTATTACATGTCTCATCGCCCGGGTTTTAAGCTTTTACATGAACTTCCCAACAAGGTCCCGGCGTGGAAGCGGGACTACTTCGGGGTGCGAAGTGTACTAGGGTGGCCGTTTCAGACCGGGTGGGGGATGGCCGCCCCTAACTCCGGTGTTACGCTTGACAAAGAGACGGTGAAGGGCCTCCGGCAATGGGTGCGGCTTGGGCTAAAGTGCCATCAGTATCTGACGGAGGCCAAGCTCATTGCGACCGGCCTGAGTTCGGGTAGGTTTCTTACTTAGAGGTTCTGTTTTGCTCTGTTTCTTTTGTTTTTTCTGATGCCGAACTCTTTTTTTTTGCAGGTGTGATGGACTCAGAAAGGACTCGTGGTGGGCACTTGTTTCAAGGCATGAAGAGGAGGAAACGAGTCGCCAAACGAACTCGTGCCGAGCTGCCCCGGGATGCGAAGCCCGAGGTACCAGACTACCCGTCAGAGGATCCGCCCAGGGAGCCCGAGATGGCTCCTCCAATGCAAGAAGCGGCAGGGGCCCCTTATGCTGAGACTACTTACACGGGGGCTCCCACCTACTCTGGTGCTCCTGCTTACTTTGGGTCTGCTTATACACGAGCTGGGCCCTCAGGCTCGGGGGCCCTAGGGGAATTCAGGAGTGTACTGTCGCCGAACCACGCTCTTCAGAAGAGTAGGGAGGCCATTTTCCCCGAGGAGGTCGCGGCGTGGACTGATCTCCCTTTGCACCAGGTGGCCTGTCGTGCTGTCACTCATGCCATAGTGGTAAGTCTGATTTTTTATCGAGCTTTTTGCTTTTATCCCTCTTGCTGTCGTTCTTTTGATCACTTGTTCTTTCCTTTTGGTAGGTGAACTCTTCTATCCATGCCTTGGCGGCCCAAGTGGAAAGGAGCTCGAGGCAGGCGAGAGCTGCCGAAGAGGCTCTCCGTGCTGCCGAGACGACTTCCCGAACTGCTGAGGCGACTGCTCGCGCTGCCGAGGAGGCTGCTCGCGTTGCACAGATCAGGCAGGCGAGGTCTCAGAGAGATGTCGAGGCCATGGGAGTAGTGGTGAAGCACATGGCGGACCTGAGCCTGGATCTGCAACATCAGGTTGAGTACCTTCAGGAGGACATTAGGGAGAGGACGCAGATCTTTTCTCAAGGCATCGAAGATGCCAAGAAGAATGTCGTCGATGAGTACATCGCCTCGCCGCGCTTTGATGACCTGATGGTGGACTCGTACAGAAGGGGTTTTAAACTGAGCTAATGGATGATCCGGAATACGTACCCCGAGCTCGATATCAGTGCCATATCCACTTCGCGCATAACTCAGGAGATGGCTAATGCTGCTGATGGTGAGCCAGATTCTGAGGGCGAGGCAGGGCCTTCGGGTATCGTTGAAGTGCCTTCCGATAATGAAGAAGTAGCTCCGGGCCTGTGAATTTTTTTTTGTTCAAAATGTACACTCCCTTATTTAGAAATGGAATGACTTTTCTTTTAGTTAAGTGTTTGTTGTTCTTTCTCCCGAACTGACCGTATTTGCCGAACTGACCATACGTCCGATCTGTTTCTTGCCTGGGTTACTGCACTAGCACGGCCTGTTTTGGTGTCAATACTTAGTCTCTGAGATGCCGATGTCCCTATTAGCTCGTTGTCTCCGCTTCGCCTTTGGCTGACACATTTCTTTGCTTGCTTATGCCGAGGTTCCTTCGTTAGCTCGACATCTTAGCCCTTAGGCTTTGGTAGCGATTTTGTCTACTTCGCTTGGTGGTCTATAGGTAGTATCACCTTAAGTTGACAATGTTCCACGCTCGAGGTACTTGCTTACCCTCTAAGGTTTCGAGCTCGTATGCCCCCCCGAGTGCTTTCTTTACTCTGTAGGGCCCTTCCCAATTTGGTCCAAGTTTGCCCACGCCGGGTTCGGGTACCATGATCTTACGAAAAACTAGGTCGCCGATGCGGAAGCTCTGCTTCTTTACTCTGGCATTGTAGTACGGAGCTACTTTTTGCTGATAGGCCACTGTCCGGATGTGCGCGAAGTCTCTTACCTCATCCAGTAGGTCGAGGTTGGTACGTAACTCGTCTCCGTTTGTCTGATCGTCATATGCTTCTAGTCGCAGTGTAGGTATTTCGATTTCCGCCGGGATTACMGCTTCGGTGTCGTAGGTGAGGTTAAAGGGGGTCTCTCCTGTGGCGGTTTTTTCCGTGGTTCGATGAGCCCATAGAACACTTGGTAGCTCTTCCGCCCACAACCCTTTAGCTCAGTCTAGTCGTGCTTTCAGTCCGCGGAGGATGGCTCTATTCATTACTTCTGTCTGACTGTTTGCCTGCGGGTGTGCGACCGATGTGAACTTCGAACGAATTCCCATATCTTGGCACCATTCTTGGAACTTGATATCCTCAAACTGTTTGCCGTTGTCGGAGATCAGTACCCGAGGTAGCCTGAAGCGACATACTAGGTTCTTCAAAAAGAAGTTCTGTATGTTTCGGGCTGTGACCGTTGCCAGAGGTTCAGCTTCTATTCACTTTGTGAAGTAATCTACTGCCACCACTAGGAACTTTCTCCCACCTGTTGCTGGCGGGAAAGGCCCCAGGAGGTCAATGCCCCATTGCGCGAAGGGCCATGGACTGGTGAGGTACTTGAGGTCGGTAGCAGGTTGATGGTGGATTTTGGCATGCTTCTGACACTTGTCGCATTTCCTGACGAGCTCGACTGCCTCTACCTTCATCGTTGGCCAGTAGTATCCTTGTCGAAGTGCCTTTTGGGCGAGGCTCTGCCCCCCAGGTGTCTGTCGCACAGACCTTCATGGGTGTTGCGTAGTACGATCTCGGCTTCGGCAGGTCGCAAGCAACGCAGGTAGGGGAGCGTGGAAGACCGTCGGTACAACCGTTCGTCTATTATGACGTATTTGGCTGCTTGGCGCTGCACCCTCTTGGCTGCATTGCGGTCCGCAGGGAGGGTTCCATCTAGCAAGAAGCTCACGAGTGGGTCGATCCAGCTCGGCTCTGCTTCAAGGATGGAAGCGACCTCCTCTG
>NW_010729096.1:6750164-6789883 GCF_000365185.1 Nelumbo nucifera | reverse complement strand
CTCGGTGAGGGCGTCCACCCTGAAGGGAGGCCTTAACCGGCTTCGGAGCAGGGTGCCGAGGTGGAAGCAGTGACTGGTTCAGGGGTAGTTGGGGGAACTGCTGCTGATAGTGATGTTGAGCGAGGTGGTGTAGTACTTGGTGCTGCTGGAGTTGATGCTGCTGGAATTGTTGCAGTTGGGCTTGCATTGCCCTAATGCATTGCATCAGGTCGTCAAACTGGTTCTGGCGGGTCGCCAGGGGGACAACAGTTGGTTCAGCAAAAGTTGTTTCGACAGGGAGTGGAAGAGGGACGTTCATGGCAGGAAGGTCAAACTGGTTCTGGCGGGTCGTCAAACTGATGCTGCTGGAATTGCTACATTTGAGCACCATTGCTTGTGGTGCATTCAAGCTGGGAATCCCATCCACCGGGAGGGGGATGGTGAACTGTCTGATGCACACCACGGGGACTTGGAGTTGTTCCCCGGTGGTGTTCGTCTCTGTGCCACATCCGGCATTGCTGGAAGAAGCCATGAGTGTTAGGGTTTTTGGGAAAGGAAGAGGTTATGAGAGTTTTAGAGGGAGGCTTTTAGAAGCTTTTCCCACAGACGGCGCCAATTGATGGTGCGCAATCTGGCCGGTCCTAGCTGTCAACGACCTTGCCTCTGAATGGAGCTACAGAAAACCTGAAATGGAGAAGATGAGGAAACTCCGGGGGGAACTCGGTGTGATTGCTCCGAAGCTCAAGTTAGAATTCTCTCAAAGGCAAGATAAAACCAGATGGCACAAAGTTCACATACCTTGTTCTTGGGGGGTAGGGAGTCTTTTATAACCACCTCGCGCACTCACTTTTAAGCTTCTGTCAGAATAGGTATGATTATCTCTGAGCTCCTGCCAGTTCGGGTGTCATCCCCTTTGCTGGACAGAACCGCCACTGCTCTCTTTGTCGGAGTCGTCTCTGCGGTTGGCGATGACGGTGGCAGGTGGCCGTTGAAGTGCGCTGTCAAGCGTCAGATCCCAAGTTACTCAGGTGCGCCGCCCTTGGATACGAGCCTCCTCGGTGTCAGGTATGGTACGTTTGTTCAGTTTGGCGTCCTAGAGGCAAAGTGTTGAAGTGGTGAGCGAGGTGAAGTCTTGAGTTCGGATAGGGGAGTGACCTGAACTGCCATGGGACGAGCCAGTTCGGGTTGTTGCCTTGTGTGAGGCTCGGAGCCTAAGGGAGAGTTCGGGCTCCTTGTAGGGAGTTCGGGCCCCTAGTAGGGAGTTCGGACCGCTGGTTCCTCCCTTCGGTGCTCGCGCTTTGGGCATGCTATTGTGCCGAGTTGTTGCCTTTGCCACGTGTTGAGTGATTACGAGGTCGGGCCAAATCTTCCTTCATCACTACTCAACTGTAAGGATTACCACTGATCATCTGGTTGGTCGAGTCTAGAATAGCCTCTGTCATGCCTTGGCCCATACTCCGTTAGATCTTACAGAACCGATGGGTATTAATAGGCTTCTGATCTGGATATATGTATAACTGACCCAGGCGCAACCACACTGCATGAGGAGAACATTGAGGCAATGGTGGAAAAAATGAACAGAAAACGTTTAGGCCTGATTTGTTTTCAGTGCAATTTTATTGTATTGGTGCAAAACTATGGAAGTGCAGTTAAGTATGATGCAAATTTTGGTTTATTTTGATTTTAGTTTTTACCTAATTTTGATTGCTTATAGTGCATATGTAAGTAACATAAAACCTGAAGTAAAAATCAAAGCAAAATTGAATCAGAATTTGCACTCTCATGAATTTGTACTAAAATGTATATAAAATATGTAGAATGCAAACTCAGTTTAGAAAGAATATAAATACAAATATATACTGTACAAATGTATACAAAATAATATAAAATATAAGGTTTTGCACTTTATTTGTATTTGTATTAAGGTTCAGTTTGGAAAGAGTACAAATTCATGAGAGTGCAACACCCTACATGAGAGTTGGTGGTGTACTCTTAAGAGACTCCTGATCATTACCACTCTGCATGTTTGCTTTTGTATTCCTTCCAAATTGAACCAAAATATTTGTAGTTGTACTCTTTTCAAACTGAGCCAAAGGTCTAAGGAGTCTCTTAAGAGTGGTGTTTGTGCTTTAGTGTTGGGTCCGGTCTTTGCTTTGTTGGGTTGTTGTTGTTTGCTCTTTAAGCCTTGTTCGTTTATTGGTATGTGATGCTACCTTGGCAAGTGATTCTTAAGCAAAAGTTGCCCAAGTAACTTTCAGTGCTAATGTTCAGTCGTGTTTCCACTTGGATAAAGAGGGAGGCAGCCAGGCAGGATCCCATTATAATGACACAAAAATGCAAGGACCCAACTTACCCCTTATGAGATAACGACAAACAAACAGGGCCTAAGAGAAAGTCCGTTTTACAAAAATAAAAAAAAAAGAAAAATTTAACCCTATTTTATGTGTTGGTTTCGAGTTTAGTTGGATACTTGGATTTAGGCCTGGATTCCATATTTGGCCCCACCCAATGATTAGGATTAATTAGGTATTTGGAAATTCACACAAATTTATTGAAAAGCATTAAAATCTGAATTTTATTGTTTGCATATAATTGATAATAAAACTAATGGATTTTCTTCTTTACTCCTATAAATTTCAATGAAAAATGACACCGCATCAGCATAACATTGAAATCCGTTTTTAACTACCTACTCCAGGTGTTAGGTTATACTTTTTTTTTTTTTTCTGAAAAATGTACTCTCAGACCATACCTTGAAAATTGAGAAAGGTGTAATTTGAGAAAGGTCTTTTTTGGTATTTTTTACTTTTTTTCTTGTCATTAGTAACAGTATGCTGATATGGCATTAAAAAACACCTATGTGGCAGCAACCAAAAATAATTCCAAACCAAAAAAATGATTTTTGAGAAAATGACAGATCACTGCAGTACTGTTTTCTCAAGAAAACACCTCTCATGAAATGGCATTAGTTCATAGCCAATATTTATTATTATTTTTTAAATAATGGCATTCCAGATCTCCTACCCACAAGCATTCCTTTGGGTAGGGATGTGGGAAAAGTTTGTCGGTAACAGATCCGAGCCAAGAACCCAATAATGCTCCTGGTGTGAGCTGGTTTTCTTCTCTTAGTCCTTTCTTTTCTTCCCTCTTGTTGTTCGCATTTGTATAGGTTGGTTTGTGTCTTCCTGCAGGTCCCTGCATCTGGCATCTCTTGAGAAAAAGGAGATGGGGGAAGAATTCTCGATGGAAGACAAGTGCAAGAAATGTCTCTATGGAAAAATCTTAACAGACAAAGCTCTAAATCTGAATGGGGTAATGGCTAGATTATCGAACATGTGGCTGAAGAAGACTAAAGGATATGAAGTCAAAAAACTCAGAGGTGAGGGTTTTTTTGTTTATATTCAAAAGAGAAAAAGACATTAAAAGAGTGTTAAAATATTTGCCATGGCTTGTCTTTGGGTATCGTCTCTTGTTGAAGCATTGGGGTCCGGATCTTAGCACTTCAAGACTGATGTTTGAAGATTTGAATATCACCATTTGAATCCTAGATGTCCCAGTTGAACAGATGACGAGTAAAGGATCTTAACACTTCAAGACTGATGTTTGAAGATTAGAGTCAAGATCAACATGAATGAACCTCTTGAGAAGGGAGTAAAGGAGAAGAAGCAAAATGGTGAAGAAGTTTGGTACCCTTTTCAATATGAATGACTCCCCATGTTCTGCTATGGTTGTGGGAGGATAGGACATTGTGAATCAACATGTAAATTCACAAAGAGAAAGGATGCAGTGGAGGTACTTACAAGAAGATTGGCGGATCAGTCGATGGGGAGGGATAGGATGCCCACAGAGTATGGAGACTGGCTAAGAGCAAAGGACGACCTAGAAGAATAGAAATACATAAATGCTGGGGCAAGGAAGCAGAGTAGAGAAATTGTAAATACTAAAAGAGACAAGTAAAAAAAAAAGTTGTTTCTAGTTCCAGTGATTTTGAAGAGATACAACAAAAATCAAACTCTGAAGATGGCATTAGGAGTGCTGAAGGTTGTAGTAAGTTGGCTCCCCTATTGACTACTAGTAGTTTCCTCTCCTCGGAAGAACAACATGGTGAGTTCCGTTTGCACCAGGTGCAAGAGTTTAACTGGAATTTGAACTTTTTCTTGTCGTCGGCTTCCTTACTCCGGCATGGGTTTAAATTCCATGACAATCCTAACACTGATGAAGGTAAGAAGAGGTGGAGGGGCTCGAGTATTGCCAATCTCAGTAGTGTGAATGAGGTTAGAGGGGACAGATCGCTGAAATCTCTTCAAAAAGGGAAAGTCTCAAATGTTGTAATTGATATTTTGGAAGATATGGAGAAGATTGTTGATGTGGAAGCAACTCAGTTACTCAGTTGCTGAAAAGTGGTCTCGAGATTTGTGAAGGAAAAGACGGGTCTATTGACCACGAAAGCTCCCAAAGAAAGGAATCTCATCCTCCCTCGACAAAAGGTAAGAAAAGAAGAAAACCGGGTCAGGCTGAGAATTTTGCGGATTCAGATCCGAAGCTGGGTGACATCACAAGGAAGAATGTAAACATAAAAAAAAAAAGAAGTTCGAAGATGCAGTCATTTACATAGAGGTGATGAGGAACTTCCAAGGGGACATTGAAATGTGCGAGAAGAAAAATGATGATGACAACACCTTGATCTTTCAACTCCCGGACAAGGTACCTCTTATGTTTCCCCATCCAAGAAAAATTATAAACTCGTTCTCAAAAAGATTTCAAAAGAGACTCTCTCTTGGAACCTATAAGTTGGATAGGAAGGTTTTGGATTAGAGGAAAAAAATTCACTCTACACATGAATCCAGGCTGAGGGATCTTAAAATACCAAAACCTACTGTCCAAAATGCAACTAGAGAGAGCAACGAAATTTCAAAACATCCCATAAAACATGGGACCCAAGTGGGAAAAATTTCTTTGAACCGAGTAGTAAAGAGATAGAAGCAATTTATGCTAAATATGAGACCAATACTCCTTGATTTGGGTCTAGATTTTAATTTAATAAAAAGACCTAGAGATGGGGTATCCTTTCCTTATACCTTGATTGCAGTGGCAAAGCAGCTAGTTTGGGGAAGGAAATGGCCACGTAATTTACCTGCTATAAATAAGCCAAGGAATGGTGATTTTAAGTCTAAGCAATGGAAATTAGCTTTATGGTTGCTTCTGGTTCTTTTCTCATCAAGGAAAAGTTTATCCAATCACAGGTTTTTGGGGATGATAAGCTCTGTTAGGCGGATCTGTTTACCTCTATGTCCTCTAAGTAGTAAGCTGTGCAAGTTTGTTAGGGTTGTTCAAACTGGGGAAAATAATAAATGGGCTCTGGTGGCTGTTCAAACTGGGGAAAATAATAAGTTTGTTAGGGTTGTTCAAACTTAGTCTCCAAAAATTGCCTTCTTAATTGAAACTAAATGCTCTTTATTAGAATGCACAAATAAATTAAAGTCCATAAGGGATTGGAAAAGATGAGGTATTGATCCTATAGGTAGGGCTGAGGATTAGCTATGTTTTGGGAGCAAGACCTGAATCTGAGTATTAAAAAACTTATTCAGTATTTCATCCATACTGAGATCAAGGACAATGATAACAACTTCTGGGCCCACACTTTTGTGTATGGAGAGACAAATAGGAAAAAAAGAAATCATTTCCTGGCGGAATGGGATGCCTTAGCCTCCTCTATTTCCAACCCTTGGATCTTAGTGGGGGATTTCAATACGTTGTTTATTAAGGAGGATAATGAAGGTGGCAAAGAGTGCAGGAGATGGGAATTGAATAGAAATAGGGCTTTCTTAAGAAAGTGGGATCTTAAAGTGGTTACGAGTTTTGGTCCAAAGTTCACGTGGTGTAACAAAAGGGAGGGGAAAGATGCAATATAGGAGGTTTTGGATAGAGCAGTTTGCAATCAACAATGGAGTCAAGTTTTCAGTCAGGCGTGTGTTTTCCATTTAATAAGTGGGGGATCTGACCATTTACCATTTGCTCTAGAAACCCATCAATTTGAGAAAGGTAAAAAGATGCCATTCAGATTTGAGGAAATGTGGGTTGACTATTAAGATTGCCAAAAAATAATTGAAGATACTTTGCATAAAGAAGTGAGAGGTAATTCTCACACAAACTTCAAAAACAAGGAATCCAACTCAGAGGAGTGTTAAAGAAATTGAATAGGGAAATCTTTGGAAAGATACAAGAAAAAAATCCAAAAAGTAAAGGATAAACTTCAAGTGGATCTGTGGAAATCTAGGGATGAAAGGAACCAAAAGAGGATAGAAGAGGTAGGGAAAGACGTAAATGGTTGGTTAAAAAGGGAGGAAACCCATTGGGCTCAAAAATTGAGGTGTAAGTGGCTAAGATGGAGTGATAAAAAATACAAAGTTTTTCCACTAGAAAAGACAAAGTAGAAGGTACAGAAATAGGATCCTAAAAATAAAGGATATGGATGGGATTTGGGTTGTAGGGAAGAAAGAGATTGAAAAAGCTTTTGTTAACTACTATCAAACCCTTTTCAAATCCTCAAACCCATCCAACATTGAAGAAGCAATCAGCCACATCCCAAGTGTCATCTTGGTGGATGACAACTCAACATTGAAAGAGATGATCACAGGTAGATTGAACAACCACTAAAACAGATGAGCTCTCACAAAGTCCATGGACCTGATGGTTATCCTATTTTTTTCTATCAAAAGTATTGGAATATTATAGGAGAAGATGTCATAAATGTAGTTAAAAGTTTTTTCCAAGATAACCTAATCAGATAAGATCTGAACCAAACTTTTATTACCCTTGTTCCTAAGGTTAAATATCCTGAGGACATCAGCCACTTTAGACCCATCGGCCTTTGTAATACCTCCTACAAGATAATTGCAAAAGTACTAGCAAATCGACTAAGGAGGTTTTTGGAGACAAGCTAAAAAATGTCTCGTAGAAATTAAATTAGATATGAGCAAAGCCTATGACAAGGTGGAATGGCAATTCTTTCGAAGGGCAATGGAAAAATTGGGCTTTGGGCAGAAATGGGTAGATTGGATAATGAATTGTGTAACATCAACATCTTATCAAATTCTAATTAATGGATCCCAAAGTATGAAAGTGTGGCTTGAGAGAGGTCTTAGGTAGGGTGATCCCATATCTCCATGTTTATTTTTGTTGTTCTCTGATGTTTTCTACTCTCTCCTAAATAAATCAGTGTCAAATGGTAGCACCTCTGGTGTTAAGTTAAATCAACAAAGTCCCGCAATTTCTCATTTGTTTTTTGCTGATGATAGCTACATCTTTACCTAAGATGATTTGGAAGAGGGTCACAAAATTTTGGATATCATCAGACTGTATGAACAAGCATAAGGTCAAAAGGTGAATATTGAAAAATCTGAAGTCAAATTTAGTTCAAATATCCACCCAAAAATCCAAAAGTTAGTTGCTAGAAGTCTCCGACTAAGAAGGGTGGAAAAGCCCTCTATATACCTTGGCCATCACCCTTAGATAGTAGGTCCAAAAAAGAAGGTTTTAACTTCTTGGTGAATAGGGTTGAGGACAAAACAAAAAGCTGGCGAAGCAAATTCCTCTCTCATGCGGGGAAGGAAGTCATGATCAAAGCAGTGGTTACTACTATCCCCTCCTACTGTATGTCATGTTTTTCTATTCCAAAAACAATCTGTGATAAACTAAAAAAAGACTCATAGTTAATTCTGGTGGGGTAAAACTAAAAAAAGTAACAAAATTCATTGGGTCAATTGGAACCATAACTGTAAAAATAAGTTGGATGGGGGTTGTGGTTTCAGGGATCCTGAGATGTTTAACAAGGCTCTTCTAGTAAAATTAGCTTGGAGGATTGCTTCTGGGGAAGACAGTTTGTGGGCCAATGTAATTAGAGTAAAGTATGTGATGAATAAAAACTTTCTGAGTGCAAATTTTTCTAGCAGTGGGTTCTGGGGGTGGAGAAGTATCTTGGATGGGAGAGAAATTCTTAGACAAGGTGCTTGTTGGAGCATAGGTTCTAGTGAAAATGTCAAGATTTGGGATGACCCTTGGATCCCTGATCTACAAGGATACAAAATTTATGGGTCTAGACCAAGGCCTCAAAACATTGTGTTTGTAAAAGATTTCATGCTCCCAAATGACAGAAAGTGGAATGAAAACCTAGTAAGAAGTTTCCTTCCATCAGTGGCTGAAAAAATACTGAGTATAAATCTCCCTTTCTTTGAGTGGCCAGATAGGCTGGTTTGGCTTCCTTCTAGAAATGGCAAGTTTAATGTAAAATCGACCTATTTTAAGGCAAAAAACTTAAATAACCCCCTTATTCTGGAGATAGATGGTATAGGGCAAGAAGATGAAAGGGGCCTATGGTCAGCTATTTGGTCATTACAGGTAGAACCAAAGATCAAAGCATTTGTATGGAAATGTTGTCACAATGGAGTGGCAATTGCTCAGAATCTGGTTAATAGAAAGGTTTCCTCATATCCAATTTGCAAGGTTTGTGGTTATGAGAATGAAACAATCATGCATGATCTGTTTAGGTGTGACCATGCTAGAAGTGTTTGGTTTGGGAGTGGCATTGGGCTTAGAATTGATGAGCTAAACTTAAATTCTAGTTTTAAAGAGTGGCTAAAAAATTGGGTATTAATGTGTAGAAGGCCTGAACACAAAGGAAACAATTTACTTCCCTTCTCAGTAAGACTGTTGTGGGGTAAACAGTGCTATTTTTGAAAATGAGGCCCTTAACCCAACTTTTGTGAACATAAAGGAAACAATATCAGCAATGAAGAATCTGAGCCAAGCAATGATAAAGTCAAAACAAAATCAACACCCTTCTAGTGCCCCATAGGTCCCTTCCCCGTTTTGGACAAAGCCGACTCATCCTTTATGAAGATAAACGTGGACGACTCTTTTGTGGTTAGTACTGGTATTGCTAGTAATGGGTTAGTGGCTCGTGATGCAGAAGGAAGATGCCAAGCCCTCTGTTTTGGTAGATGTCAGGCTAGCTCAACTAGCCAAGCTGAAGCTCTAGCTATCCTAAAAGCACTCAAAGTCGCTACTCAAAAAAATTACAGGAAGTTTTTAATAGAAAGTGATTGCAAAAACCTTATTAATAGTACTTCTTGCCAAGGCTCAAATTGCTCTTTTGGAACTTACTTTGTGATTCGGGATATTTTAAAGTTGGCAAGTTTCTTCCAATGTTTGTTTTGTTTTGTCCTCATATCAGCAAACAAGGTAGCTCATCTAGCAACAGTTCATGGTTGGTTTGAATCCGGTTTGTTAATGAACACATTTCCAAGCTGGGCGATGGAAGCGTTAGAGGAAGATGACATGATTGTCTCTTAATGTTTTGTGTTTTCTTTATTCTGTTTTTTTCTCTTTCTAGGGTCTGTAGTAAGTAGTTAGTTTTGTTGTTTTAGTATCTTTATTTTCTTGGTTATGTTGTATTGATCCTGCTTGTTCTCTTTTATCTTCAATGGAAACTTTCTTCTGTTCACAAAAAAAAAGAAAAGAAAAAATATCCGAGCCAAATTATTAATGGATCCTAGACGGATATGGTTAATGGGTCCAAAAGTGGATATGCCTAGGAACTAATAATTGGGGAGTCTAGAGGCCCGTTTGGAGGGCCTTTTTGGGAAGATCTTCTGGTAGCTCTGACAGTTAAAAGATGCATTGAGCTTTTGCATGAAGATCTAAGTAACCTGAAACACATTTGGCAGATGTGCGTCTTTCCGTGTGAGAATAAATGGCAAAATACACGAAAAACTTCATTTGGAGCTTCCCGAAATCGGCCCAAAATGGGCTTTTTATGTCTTTTCGACGCTCTGTCTTTTGACGGATAGATCTTCTGTGTGCCAAACAGAAATAGACCGAAAATTGATCTTCTCAACTTGTAAAAAATCAAAAAACTACGTGAAAAGACACGCCAAACAGGCTCTACATCTTCTCTTCACATGGCACTCCTCACACCAACCTTACAGTACGTCTCAGCTGCATATTGGAAAGATTTGTATTGTTATTGATGGGGGAGATGTTCCCAACAGACAATGGGATGTGCTGTGAGGTCGGTGTGAAGGGAACAAATTCCGATTCATAATTGGGCTGGAATCTGGACTTAGGTACCTTTCAACTTTAGAAATTATAAAATTAATAAAACTTATATAAGAATAAAAAAAAAAATCTCAGTTTGGAAGGAGTACAAATTGTATTATTTGTATTTTCGAACTGAGCCAAAAAAAAAAACAGAAAGACAAACAGAAAAAATAACCGTGGTCTTTAGCAAGCTTGGCGCCGGGACAGCGGAGATTTGCCTTTAGAATTGGAGGCTTGGACAGATATCTCACCTTGTAGTGGCATGAATCTTATCTGATACCGATTGGACTGATATATCTAGGATAGGACCGGGTATACCCTCCATTAATCAGTATTCAAAATTACAATGGTACCCTTTACGTTGAAACATAGAGAGAGAGAGAGGGAGAGAGACATAAAACAACGGATAAAGAAGTGAGTCGTTTCATACTAGGGAATAGAGTGAAACGAACGTGGACTAGCAATCCTTGTCTTTCTCCTTTTCCTGCTATTCTTTGTCTTCTCTTCCGAAGCTCTTCTACTAATACCCTAACCTCCTCCAGTCCTCCTTCTCTCTTCTCTCTCTCTCTGATCAACGTCGTTTTTTTTGTTAATTAGCGTGAAAATAGTTGCAGAAACATAAGTTGATATATCTCTCTCTTTTCTTTCACGGTAATCGATCGATGTTCTTTTTGTTGAAATAATAATATTTGGTTTCTGATTGCTCTTGTTCATGTAATATATATTTTCTTCATGTTTCTTTTTATTTGGAGTTTGTGTTGCTTGGAACAAGTCTTAGATCGTTTGGTTGACAGAATTTGTGTGAGTTCTTGAATCTCGATACAGTAACACCAAAGAAAAAGAAAAAGAATCTTGATATAGTAATTTTCTTTCTTTCTTCTTCTTCTTCTTCCTGCAGTTTGTCATTTGAAAAAAGCCACAGTATTTCCACCTTTTGATTAGATAACGGTAATAGTTGTCAACCTTACTTATCTCTTTCATGATTTCGAATGGAATTTTTCCTGAGTGCTGGCTGGCAGAAACTATTTAGTTTTTTTTTTTTGTATGTGTGTGTGTTACAGTTGGGGATTCGATTTGGCGTCAATAAATAAATGGGCTGCAGGGATGAGAACCAGTTAGAGCATTCTTTGTGTTCATAATTTTTAAATAAATTACTATTTGTTGCTTTGGTGATCCCTCTGCTTGTCTCCCTTTGATCTTATAACTTGACTATGTCAATTATATGATAAAAAGATGCAGTCTGTCTAGTAGCAAACATTTTCTGTGGTATAATTTGGTTTCCCAGACAAGCACAGACAAGTTCACTCATTGAAAATTTCCCCAGTTTCATCTTGTGAATTGCCTACGCAGTAGACATAAGAAAGCCTCTTGGTTCATCTTATTTGCTTCAGAATGAACCCTATTGTTTGAGTTCCTAGGTGTACATATATAGAAACTGCAATTAATGTCCATCCAGTATGAGATAAATTTCCATCTCAAAATTTTCTTTTTATAGTTTCTATCTTCTGGCTATTTGTAATGAAATAAAGAAATAACAGATAGCTCTGTTAATTGTATTATCCTTGTGGGTTAATTGGTTGACTTCATTGAAGATGATTCTAGTAGCTAGGATTCTATTGCAAGCACTAATCATGGTTCTTGATTAGTGAGAGGAGATGGCAAAGACTGTTGATTTGGAGAAGGGTTGGGAAGAGATGAAGAAAGGGATGGCCAAACTTAAGGCCACTCTCGAGGGTCAATCTGATTCTCCATTCGATTCTGAAGAATCCGTAAAGCTGTACACGTATCCTTTCATGATTTGTTGTTAATTATTGTTTTCTTTCTTAATTAGGATGCTTAGTGATGATGGCCATAGAAGATTTTTATTGTGTGAAATATCCTTTACTTGTTAAACTACAGAACCGTTTTTAATTTGTGTACCCAAAACCGAAAGTCCGATCATACTGAATATGCCGCAGAGCTGTACAAAAGATACCGTTCAGCCATAAATGAGTACATCAATGAGACGGTGAGACAACATTTTTCTTTATTATAAACTCAATTCTTTGTGATCTTTTTCCTTGCATAGCTTGTCTGTTTTCAGAGATTCAAGAGGACTAGGGGCTCACGGTTCGGTTTTTTTGAAAACCGGTAACCGAAACCGAATGGAAACTGATCGGTTAACAGTTGGTTTTTTATTTATTTATAATATATATATATATATAATTTATAATAAAATACTATAAATATATATAATATTATATTTTAAATAATAAATAATATATTATATATTATAAATATATATTTATATATAATGTATATTTATTAATTTATAATTTATAGAAAATATAAAATATATATAAATATATGTATACTGGTCAATTTGATTAATTGTTGGTTTTCTATTTTGGTTAATCGAAACCAAATCGATACATTTGTTTTTTTTTTTTTTAAATACTGAACTGGAACCAAACCAATCGATTTGGTTAACCGAATTTTCAGTTAGGTTTCAGTCAGTTTGGTTTTTTTATTTTTTTTGCTCACCCCTAAAGAGGAGGAAGGTATTAGCTTTGAGGAATGTCATAGCTTTGAAAATTTTGATGTCTTTCTTTTGAGATTGTTGATAAACCTGCTCCATGGGAATCTTCATAGGCTTTTTTTTTCCAGCTAGATATATAATTTCCTTTTTAAACTGTCAAGTTTTAAAAGTAATAAACGTTGAAGTGTTTTAATTAAATAGTAGCAATTAAACTTCATCTAATGAGGAGAAAAATAAAACACAGAGATGAATTGATAAACAATACAAAAGGATTGAAAATTTATAATCTAAAAATTATCACCCAAGTTCCAACTCTGTTGGTCTTCTGATTTCCTAATCTAAAAAGCTTGTTTCATCATTGTCACTGAATTTCAAATTATGCCTTGCTGTGTCCTTTCTTTCCTTTGTCTTAGCATCTTAATTGGCATATTTTATCTCCTGTTTCATATGTTTTGTATGACTCTTAGTTTACACTGCTTACACCATTTTTCTGTTGAAAAATTTTTTTTTTAACATTTCTGTTGAATCAGATCACAAAATAGTCCATTCATGGAATTAAACTACTGAATTGCCTTTTAATTTCCTTCTTTCCTCCCATAAATAGGTGTTGCCCTCTTTAAGAAAGAAACATGGCATATTTTTTCTGAGAGAACTTCAGAAAGGTGGTCAAATCACAACATTATGGTCAGATGGCTCTCTAAGTTCTTCAGTTATCTTGATCGCTACTATGTTGTGAAGCAATCTCTCCCTAACCTTGCTGAAGCTGGAAAAGCATGCTTCCATGATCTTGTAAGTAAATCCTGTAACTTCATATGTCTCTTTCATGGGCACATACAGCACTTACGAACAAGTCCTCTTATGCTCCTCAGAGTTATAACATGTTTCTTGTTGATTTCAGGTATACAATGAGATGAAAGATAGAGCGAAAGATGAAATAAATTTTTTTAGTAGGTTCTATCTCAATTGGGGATATAACAGTTTTAAATTCAACTTTTGTATTAGCTAATTGAAACCAATTTTCTTTTCATTTCAGATTGAACAAGAGCGGGAAGGTGGGCAGATTGATCGAGATTTAGTTAGAAGTGTTGTATCTATGTTCAGAGATGTAGGGGTTTCAGGGATTGAACTATATGAGAATGACTTTGAAGTATACATGCTTGAAAATACATCTGTTTACTATGCTAGAAAAGCTTTGGACCATATCTTGGTGGATTCTTGCCCAGATTATATGTTGATGGTTGGTATTTGTTCTATCTCAATGATCTAGTGAAAAATAAAATCTGTAGGGTCAGCTGCAAAAATGTTAATAATTTCATTATGATATTTTTCAGGTGGAACAATGCTTGAAAACTGAGAAAGAGAGAGTTTCTCATTACCTATGTCCAAGCACTGAACCAAAGTTGTTAGAGGTATTTATGTAGTCTTTACTTTGATCTTTGGAAAGAGATGACATGCCACTGTAACCTTATCCAATGTAATTTGCCTAACCAGAAAACACAACATGAACTTTTGTTTGTACATGCAAACCAATTCCTTGAAAAGGAAAGCTCTGGATTGAGTAGACTACTTGAAGATGGTCAGGTCTGTATCAGTATATCAGTGTCATCTTGTAATTGGTGCAAATAAAAGTGAAGTCTTTCTCTTTCTGTTGAAATTGATTGACCTATTTTTATTTGATATAGGTGAAGGATCTGTCAAGGATATATAAATTCTTTCGAGAATCACCAATGGACTAGAGTCAGTATCCACAATATTTAGAGAGGTGGGTACGAGTTTCACAAATGGTGATTTGATCATTTCCCTTATTTTGAAAAACCAGGAAAATCCCTAGTGAAAAGACAAGCAAACTGCTAGAAAATCAATACACAAGGATGTGTTTGTCTTTAGAACATGTAGTAGCAACTTTAATGTGTCCTATGTGCTGCAGCATGTAACTTCCATTGGTCAAGCCTTGGTTAGAAATGCAGCAGATGAAGCAAGCCACAAAAAGGTAGGACAGTTACTCTCCTTTTCATAGTTTTTATTGTAAAATCATTTACTAATTTGGAAATTGGGTTATTTCAGTTTCAATTTTGTGTTGTATGAAATATAAGACATCAAGGCCATATTCTTCTATTCTTTAACTTGGTGGACATGTGATCAATCTATGTTTTATCTAATGTGGAATGCTTATATATATAATATCTGCATAGATTTTTTGTTGTACTTTGCAAAATCCATCCATAATGCATGCCAAAGTTGCTGATCTGAGCATTTTTTTCTACAGGTGGAGAGTAAAGACATTGTTGGTTTCCCAGAGCAG
Organism: Nelumbo nucifera; assembly: GCF_000365185.1. The sequence continues at coordinate 6,774,986 of NW_010729096.1, read as the reverse complement.
GTAATGAATTCAGTGAAATCTCCAGTATTTCCACAAATCTCCTGATAATTCCTTAGATTTTCACTACCTAATAAATTAACTCTTCTTGAAATAAATTAGATGTTGCTGTACCTATTAAATTAAATGTAATCATCTCTCACATGGGATTGCTTTATATAACTAGATTAGATGTTGTTGTACCATGTACCAACTAAAGAAAAGAAACCTTGCAGTGGTCTCATCACCATAGTAATTTATGCTTTCCTTTATGATCGTCAGGTTTTTCTTAGGAAAGTGATTGATCTACACGACAAGTACTTATCCTATGTCAATGGCTGCTTTATGAATAATTTAATCTTTCAGAAGGTTGGTTTTCTACGTAGTTTTCCTTGGATCACATTCTTTGATCTATATTCCTTTGTTGGTTTTTATGCATCAAGTTTCAATTAGTTGAAGTTGATGCTCATTGGCTGTTTTGAATTGAAGGCACTTGACGAAGCTTTTGAGGTTTTCTGCAACAAGCAAATTGCAGGAGTCTCCAGTGCAGAAATATTTGCAACATTCTGTGACCGTATCCTCAAAAAAGATGGTGGAAGTGAGAAGCTAACAGATGAAGCCATTGAAGAGACACTTGATAAGGTCTAATTTGGTTTGTAATGTATCTTCTTTCATGAAGTTAGTTTTAATTCTTCAAAACAGTTTTACTCTACAGATTGTAAAATTGATTGTACATCTCCATGAGAAGGATCTTTTTGCTGAGTTCTGCAGGTAGAACTTTCTTTTGGAAATTACTCTTCCATGTTGTAATCAATCCCCAGATCATCCAGTGTTAGATGGTTCACATCTATCACAGAATCTATCTTATTGGACTTTGTTGCAGGAAAAAGCTTTCCCGTAGGCTCCTTTCTGATAGGAGTGTTAACGAGGAACATGAAATGTCTCTGTTATCTAAACTCAAGCAGCAATTTGGTGGTCAGTTCACATCAAAGATGGAGGGAATGGTTTGTTAAACTACTTTAGAGCCTACTTTTTTTTTTTTTTTTTATTCTAATTGCTTTGTCCTTTTGGCAGAAGCCAAAGTATAATGGAACCAATCATTTGAGCTTTTTTCTTGATATTCTTGATGCACAATCAGGTCGAAGATTTGATCTTAGGAAGGGAAAAGCAAGTTGAATTTGGGAATTATTTAAGGGACAACCCACATGAAAATAGAGGAACAGACATGTCAGTTACAGTCCTAACTACTGGATTCTGGCCCACATACAAATCCTCCGAACTGAATGTTCCTACAGAATTGGTAATTATGGAACATACAGTTTAATCACATTAATTTCTTGGAATGACCTATTCTTTCAGAGTGTTTGATAGTTCTCATCACTCTTCTCACCTTGCAGATTAGATGTATTGAAGTTTTTAGTAGATTCTATACTTCAAATACCAGGAACCGAAAGCTGACTTGGATGTTTCAATTTGGTTACTGTAACCTGATTGGGAGATTCAAACCAAAGCCTATTGAGCTGCAGCTTTCAACCCATCAGGTTTGTCTTAGGTTGAACCATTTATTAGTTTATTTAATTGGGAGTATATGCAAAGATGTTCAGCTAGACTTTGCCTTTTGATTTAATACACAGGCTGCAACATTGTTGCTTTTCAACACATCAGAGAGGCTCAGTTTTTCAGAGATCATGTCACAGTTGAACCTGCCCTCTGAGGAAGTTAAGAAACCGCTACATTCACTATCATGTTCAAATTACAAAGTTTTGATTAAAGAACCAGATAATAAGGCTATCTCTTCAAGTGATGTATTTGAATTTAACTCTATGTTCACTGATAAGATGAGGAGAATCAAGGTATGAAACCTTTTCTTTCCCCTCCAAAAAGTAAACATTCATTTTCTGTCTATTTCTGTATTTATTTTTGCAGTTTGGCAAAGCTTTGGTTCATGACTGAACTTGCCAACAAACCCAGTGCATATTTTGATCCAACTAATATACTGGACCTGGTTTCTTCACCCAGTGATTTGGACTGATAATTTAACAACTCAAACTGAACCAACCAGGCTCAACCCATTACCACCCTTGCCTTTTTCTTTCCTTCTTGCTTTAGGCTTCCAACTTTTTAATTTTTTTATTCTTATGTCCAAACTCAAACTGGTTGGGTTCTTGGTGATGATGATCCATTTATATCAATCATACAGATTCCACTTCCTCACACAGAAGAGAAGAAAAAGGTGACTGTAGATGTTGACAGGAGCAGGCCATTTGCAATTGATGCTGCAGTAGTGCGTATCATGAAGAGCAGGAAGGCCTTGGGCTACCAACAGCTTCTTATGGAGTGTGTGGAGCAGCTGAACCGTATTTTCAAGGTACTAAGTCATCAACTGCTTTCAATGTAGCTTCTCCTACCCTCTTTCTTTCTGAAATCAAGGTTTTGGCTTGAAGAATTCCAAAAACCGTTTGGAAACAAGGGTTTCAAAACCGACCCGGAACCAGAACCAATACTGTCACCGGTTCAACCATCAGGTTCGAGCGGACGGCCAATTCCAACTTAAAAAATAAAAGATAATTAAAATAAAAACCGGCAAATAATCAGTGGGTCACTGACCAATTCAATGGTTTTTTGGCCACAGACTAGACTTAGGGTAAGATGGAACCGATTGCTTGGACGGCTTCCAGGCCAAACGGTCTGACTGGCCGTTTGAAAACACTGGTTCATTCTATCATTTCCGTTACTAATGTAATGAAACCCTGTAACTGATTTATGTTCATGGGCAACCTTTAATTTGCAGCCGGATGTCAGATTGATTAAGAAACGGATTGAAGATCTTATTCACCGAGATTACCTGGAAAGGGACGAGGATGATGTATCTATGTTTAGGTACAAGGCATGATTCGACACTTCTTTTGAACTACAACAACAAAAAGACAACTCATCTACAGGGGGTGTACTCTGAATCAGTGGCCACTGATTCATGGCGATAGAGATTATTACTATTCAGTTCTAGTTTTTTTTTTTTTACTTCTCTGTTTAATCTTCAAAGTGGGGTTTACCAACTCATGTCAAATTTGAGACAATGTTGTACGCTTGTGCATTAATTAAATTAATTCTTTTTGTTTGATGCCTGAGGATATTTGTTTTGTTCTCTCTTTAATTTCCAATTTTCTTCTCATCTGTTTTGTGATTCCATATTTCCCATTTCTCGAGGTTTAATGGATCTGATCCAGTTAGACCCGATTATAATTGACAGGTTACTTTTAACCTGTAATCTGACAACAAATCCGTTTATTTGTCAAGGGTGAGTTTAGAAGAGTACAAATACACATGTAGTTATTTACTGTGCAAAATCTTATATAATATATTTCTAAATCTTGTATCTGTACTGTATATATTTGTATTTACACTCTTCTCAAATTGAGCCTAACGCTGTGTTTGGGTATTGTGTAATTTTATTTGCATTAGCACAAATGCATAAATGTAAAAAATGCAAATTCTTTTTTAATTTTGTTTTGAATTTTACTTTGTTCTACTTCATGTATTAATTTACTTCATTTGTATTGCAATCAAATAAAATAAGTTAAAATTTGAAACAAAAATAGGTCAGAATTTACATTCAAATCATTTGCACGGCCATGGTTTTACACCAGTACAAATTTATTTGCATTGCAACCAAACACAACCTAAGGCTCAGATTGGAAAAAGTACAGATACAAATATGTAGAGTGCAAAACTTTGTATTTTGTATGTATTTGCCTCTAAAGAGTACAAAAACATATATATACAGTACAAATATATACAAAATACAAAGTTTTGCACTTTATATATTTGTATTTGTACTCTTTCGAAAATGAGCCTAAATGATATATTTGGACGTTATAATACGATAACATTACAAATACATCATTAGAAAAGTAGATATTAGATCAGTAATATCTTTGCAATATGGCAACATATATACATATTTGTATATACAATTACATAGTTTGGATCTTAATTGATTTGGGATAACTAAAACCGATCTTGACCCGATTATAATTGAGACACATGGCGCAGACCCAAACCCTAAATTGGTGGTTGTTAGATAATGAAAACATATTCAAGAACCTCACCTGACAGTTTGAATAATTCCTTATCATGTATGACATCAGAGCCTTCTTAACCAAGTGGTCTAGTATTCAATTTTCATTACCCCTTTATTGTACACTTGCATTCAGTTTGTGACAATTCTTCCATTAATACTATCAAAAAGGTCATTCATTACATGTGTAGTCTCATAATATGCATGAGTATTAGTTATTCCAAATTTAAACATGTCAACTGAACACTCCCTCTCATCTATATCTATAACAGAAAGAGGAGTGTGTAGGAGTCTAGGGGTCTCTCACACAAGCCTCCCACATAGCCCTCTGGTCTCTCATCTCACACATGTGAAATATTTATTTTTTTAATTTAGAAAATATAAATATAAAGAATAGACATATCTCATCAATTCCTCTGATTATTAAAACATGTTTTTATGAAATCCTGCATATATTCCTGAAATATGTCCTTATCTCTCCTCTATTCACCTCTCTAAGGTTACTGTCTAATTATCCCAAATTAATGCATTTCCTAAAACACATCCCTTCCCCCCCACACCCCCTTCTCTTTCCAGATTGGCTTCAGTCAGTGCAAGTCTATGCTCACACTGTTCATGTAGCCTCTTACAACCTTACATTGGAAATATCTCTCCATGAAATAAAATACAGAAGTAAAGAGATATTTTCAATGCAAGGCTGTAAAGCCTGTTTGAACGGACCTTGCATTGACTAAAGCTGAACTCTTCTATTTCTCACTCTAGTCTCCACATCTCATGTCTCTCTACTCACATAATAGCTTTCCTCCAAAATGTCTCCTTATCTCTCCTTAATTAACCCAATATGTTTGCCCTGTGACTATTTTAGCCTAACTCTCTCTCTCTCTCAAAAAAAAAAAGGTATATGCATAAACTTTCTTAGGAATTCTGAAATTCAACGTTCATTAATTAGTGACAATCTTCTATACCATTCGATATGTACACATAAATTAGAATTTTGTGCTTTGATCAATATGCATGTTGCATTAACATTCTCCAAAGTAAAATATATAAATTTTCAATGCATAGAAGTATCGATTTTGGCATAACCATGACTACACAGTTGATGTTTCAGCGCAGTTATTAGGGGATGACTTACATAACTGGGTCAATTTTTATCAGAATTTCTATCTTTAGAGCATAATTAACACTGCTAGGGATGCCCTCATGTAACTGGGTCAAATTCACCTCGACATGCATGGATGGTTTTCCGAACCTTGATAAAAAAAAATCTCTCTAACAATTAATTATAGGACCCACTTTATCTATATATCTTAGAGCGATGGAAGTCAAGCCATTCAAAATGATGGATATCTCTTAAGGTGAAGTTTTAAATTTCTACAGTAGATATTGTTGAGATATACATGAGTTGTTCATGTTCATTTGTGTGAGTATGGGAAGCATGTTTAACATTAAGACATAGACCTTTGGGGGCCAAAGCTTAACCTAAAACTAAATCCATTCCCAAGTTTATCAAGTCAAGCTTATTAGCTCAAGCTGAAGATATGATTGGTTAGTTATGTGTGAAATTTAACCTTTTATCAAATTAAACCCATGCAATACTAACATATCTTTCTCTCTCTCTCTCTCTCTCTCTATATATATATATATATATAACAAGGCAAAATTGAAACCCTTATAGGTCTTCATCATGGTTTTCGAACCACCGTTGACCCGGATGGTTAGACCGTTCGGCCCGAGAACTGTTCAAGCAATCGGTTACGTTTTACCCCAAACTCGGTCTTTGGTCAAAAATCGTTGAACAAGTCAACAACCTATTGACCCAGGTGGTCGAACTGCCGATATGTTGACCCGTTCAACAGTTTTAGCCATTTTTATTTTTAATTATTTTTTTTATTTTTTGTCAGAACGGGCCATCTGTTCAAATTAGACGATCGAACTGTCGACCCGGAAATGGGTGGCTAGAACGGTTTCATTTCTAGGTTGTTTTTTAAAACCATGGTCTTTATTGTCTCTCATAAATTCCATATTTACTCTCTAATAACACCATTCTTCTCTCTCTCTCCCCCCTAGTAGTCAATATTTATAACATATCCCTCCCCATTAAATCCCTCTTTTCCTCTTAAATCTCTTCTAATCCCTTTTGACTCTATCTAATAAAACAGGGGCATTAATTAGATGGATCGGGTTAGGTTAAGGGCCAAACTAAATATGAACCCTAGCTTTAATTCAAACTAATGTCAATACCTAAACTTGCCCACCAATATATGTAATGAACCAATTTTCTTCTTATATAAAAGTCTAAAAAAACCATTTTTCCTTTCCATGGATTATTATGTTTTTCTCTATCTTTTTGTTAATTTAATGTAGATTTGTTTCATGGATTCTTCTAGTTCAACAATAAAAATCACTTAACATGAGCCTTTGGTTATCTTTGTCAATTCAATTTTGAAATTATTTTTTAAATTGGTTATTGATCTCATGTTAAACACATTTTTTGACTGCTTAAAAAGGAATAAGTTTGAAGTTCAATAATTAAAAAGGAAAAAAAATTATTTTCTACTATTTTATATGTAAAGAACTATAAATATATAAAAACTTTGGTGCATCATTGTTATTTCATTTTCCCTTAAAAATGCATTTTTAAAAAATAGTCCGTGCATCACATGGGTCACCGCTAGTATAATAGAAATATCAATATGTAGAGGCCATGGGTCTCTCACCACAGGCCTCACACAGAGTCGTCTCCCCTTTTATTATTCTTCACACATGTGAAATATTGAAAATCCTCTTATGTCTCCTTATAAAACTCTCTTATGTTTCTCTATTAAAATTTATCATTACTCTAGATCTTCTCTAATAAAAATGTTCTTAATCCCCCCCTCACCCTTCAATAGTCAATGTTTGTAACATCTCCCTTCCCCCATTAAATCTCTTATTTCTTTTTAAATGTCGGGTTGGGTGTGGTTAAGGGCCAACCCTAGATCACCCTTGAACGTGAACCTTAGCTTGGAACCAAATTGACATCAAAACCTAAATTTTTCAACCTAAACCTATCCAAATTTCTATTCAAATCCTTGCATGGGTTTGCTTGCTAATATTGTTTGAAACTACTATCAATATATGTGGATGAATTTCTCCGAAGTTTCACTATATTTTCAAGACAGAGTATTTATTCTCATTCTCATGATCCTAAACCCTAGCTAATTCGGTCCTGATGATGGGGAGAAAAATTAAAATAATGCCCAAGTTTGTTGGTTGGTGTGGTTCAACGCCTTAACTGATATAGCAGCGACTTGTGCAAGCATTATTCATAGCATTCTTCTTTTATACTTTCATTTGTTATAACATAGATGGTGTTTGGAAGTGTGGGCGTTTTTTGAAACCGATTTTCAAAAAAAAAAAAGCGCCCACACATGCTAAACCCATTTTTCACAAATAAACACCTTCATATGTTTGGTAGTGTTTTTGCCACGTAGGCATTAAGCAACACTAATGCTGTTTGGTAAAGTGATTTCCATCACCGTTTTTCATATATGTGCACACATTACTCCGTAAGATGGATACACATGTAAAGTACTTTCATAAAAGTACTTTCGTAAAAGTACTTTTATAAAAATGCTTTCATAAAAGTACTTAGAAAAGTTGAATGTCAAATACAAATAACTGCCTATTTGAATAAGCACTTATTTTTAACTTAAACACTCCCAAACATGGCCTAAGAAAAACAACACAACCCATTAATTAATTAAACTCTGTCCTGGAATTTTATGTATGTAATTTTCTAATCCTCACCAAGTGTTGTGAATACGCTAATTTAGCAAACCTTATGCATCAACCTAGCTAACTAGTGAAACACCCATGTACTGTACACTTTCCTCTCTTTTTGTGGCCAACCCCTACCTAATAGATCAGTTGGACCTATGCAAATAAAAAATAAGAAAGATATATAATAACTTCTTCAAATAAAAGATAATAAAATGTCAGAAAAGGATTATAATATTAACTATACGGTCTGATCTTGTAGTTTCTGAAATTGATACAGTAATAATTTCTGGCTCTAACCTTATCTCTATTTAAATCCCAAGATAACCTTATCTCTAATGTTACTAAACTATTGAAATCAACCCGATCCTGACAACAAATGTATGGTTTCAATTGTTAAAAGAAAAAATATATATAGATAAGATTATTTCTTTTTACGTGGCCTCTTGGTGTCATATATGAACTAGGGGCCAAACAGCCTTTAGAACTCTATAGCAATTTCATTGAATTACATGGTGTGCCCCAATTTTTTTACTAAACACTTATATTCCCCCCTAAAACTTATACACGTTTAAATTTCTGAGTTAATAGTTTCTGCATAGTGACCATCCTAAGCTATAGTTTATTAAAATATATGTTCTTGGGAAGAAAGAATTTGCATTTTAAGTAATTTATAGGATTAACTTATGCTACTTATAAACCTTGAAATATTATGAGAAGCACCTAGTCTATTTCAGACAATTGGTTGATTATCTTTCAGAACTCAAACCTTGTATCTTGTAGCTAGAGACCACATGTATATGGAATCCATGACACAAGAAACCAGATTTATTGGATACCTCTAGCCATCAAATAAATGGATCATTTTCTGAAAATATCCTGTTTTCTAACTGTTCAAATTATCTTATTCAACTGGGTATTAATTATTTTTCTTTTCAAATTGAAAACTTCAGTATATTGAATGCAAACTGAAGACTTTGCATCAGTAGAAGTTCTCATATATAGTTTTTTTATAATATTATTAGTATATAAAATATAGTAGTCCAGTTACCTAATGTGTGCCCAAATAATAAGTTTTCAATTTTATTTTTTTCAAAAATGCATGAAATGAATTATTTAAGATAATATTTTATTATGCTTAATTTATTAGATAAAAATTCTAATGACTGAGAAGAGTATAAGAGTATCTTTGCCCACTATCTCCCTACTCCTAAATTGGTTGGAAGAAGGTGGCCACTATTAGCACAAAAGAAAAGAGAAACAATTACTGTTCACTTCCCACAACTATCTAGCTATCTCACAATTAATAGGTGTAATTAAGCTTCATCCTCACTTAGCAATCTACTTGAAGCTTGGTTTTTAGTCCTGATGGTTCTTTTAGTCTGAAGGCATGTTGCAGTGCTTCAACAAAAAAGAAATAAGTCAGTCATGGATTCAAAGGACAAAATAAACAAGAGTTTGTCGATTGAACTACTACATTTTTTTATTCTTTAATTTTTTCTTTATGTATAAAAAAAACTATATACAAATTTTATTATATGCTTATTCACAATTTTAGATACTATCATATCTGTAATAGACAAACTAGAGGACAAAATAACAAGAGTTTGTCTGTTGAACTACATAGGGATTCAGAGGACAAACTAGAGGGGAACACTTTGGGTTGGTAGTGTCAACTTTCTCAGCTTCCACCATAGTTCCATTTGTGAGGGATTATATATATGTATGTCCAAGTGATTAATGATTTTGGCATTCTAATTAACAAATAACAATATTGGCTACTTAATTAATGATTAATTGGATTTACATTATGAGGCTTCTTGAATGAAAAATTGAATTTTCTTTCAGCAGTTCTAGAGAGTTGCATTGAGGTTAATTAAAGCTGGTTTTTCTTAAGAACTGTTTAGATTAAATTCTGTAGCAAGAATTTGATCTAAATTCTTGGTTATTTCCCTTCATGTAGGTGAATGCATTCATTGTTCAAGTCCCTAATTAGATACAGGCATGCACCAAACCCTAGAGCCTTACTAGAAAGCAGAAATCATGGTGCTGAACATGGTCTGATACATGCCAAACAGGCTGACATTGTGCTATATATATATGTATGCATCATGAGCCTTCAATCTCTCTATGCATTGATGTAATCGTTTGCACATGGCATATGTGCAAATGTGTCAACATTCTGCTGGTTAAACCTATTCACAGGCCAGGCTTGGGGCCTGACTTTACACTATATTGGGCTTGGGCTTCAGGCCGGAACCATTCAAAATTTGGCAAAAGCCAAGAATGAGCCCGGCCCATGAACAGGTCTACTGCTGGTACAGTGTGTGGCTGGAAAAAGACACACTATGCATAAGAAGAAAATGCGCCGCATGTCAACCACGACCTGACACGTTTCATTGCACCAAGCTGCAATATGTCACATGGAGAACTCCTAAGCCACATGCTCTGTCATGGCAAAGAGTTTGCTGCAAAGAGGGGGATAGTGAGTGTGGCTTCACCATTAATAATATAGGTATATACAGGCATTCACATTTTTCTAAGTGACACTTGCTGGACAAACCGTGCAATGCCAACTATGGGCACCAATCAGCATCCCATACTATGAGCCCATAGGGTGTCTTCCATGAAGAAGAGAGCTCCCCTAGTACAACGCTGGGACCTTACCTCCACAAAATATAATTATCCTTAAAAGAAGAAGCTAGACCTGTACATAGTACGACATTGAAGTATAATTGGTCCAGTTTCTGTTGCTCCTCTTTAATTTGGTCCTTTTGTGCAGTATCCTATCTAATAATAATTTCTATGTTTCATCTTTGAGGGTGGTCCTAGATCTCACTAGCTCCTATTCTTTTACTTTTCAAATTTCAATTGTTGTTAGACTGTAAACACTAAGTTCATCTTCATCACCTTGGAGATAAACTCATCATCAAAGAGTAGGAAGAAGAAAAAAAAAATTGGGTCTTCAAGTATTGAGGCAAATTAAAACAGCAAAATTTATGGGAGAAGATCAAACTGTGTATCTAAATTAAAATCCATGATGGTTACCTCTAAAGGCTGATTTTTCTCTGTTTAATTAGGTCAGTTATTATGAAATATATAGCCCCATTTTAACTATGGATAGTGTAATAAAGATGAACGTGCCATAAAAAACAAATGTTCTTTTCTTTTTAACTTCATCTCTTTTGCTTATAATAATGGACACAGCTGTGCCTTTACAATTCTTCCCTTTTAGCAAAAACAAGGGGCGCACAAATCGCTGGCCTTCTCTTTTATTTCAAAAAGGAACCAACCCTTAACCTAATACGTGTGTGTGAGAATGAGAGAGAGAGAGACCTAGAACCACTAATCTTCTCTCTGATCAATCTCTTAGCTTTTCCTCAAAAACTCCAATTAGCTCGACAATCCAGTCATCCTCACTTGTGGGAAGATAACCCAATCCATTTGAATATAGTAATTGTCAACATGCTCGAGATTTGATGGGTTTTTATAGGACAAATCATGTTATGTTGAGGCACGTAGCACTGGTCCCGGGATGACTACTTGGAGGAAACCCTAACCCCTATTCCCTACAGCCTATAGGAACATGTAGCCTTGGCCAACTTTGACTATTCTACATCTACATAAATACTGGTTAATACTTACTTCACATATTCAGATTTTGAACCCACATAATTAACCCTAGATATTAATTAAATGCACAACCTAGCATTTCTTTGGGTGATAAATGAGTTAATTATAAGGTCACTGATAGCTAGACATCTCGTTTGGTTGCCAGTTTGGAGTTTCAAATTTGAAGAGAATATAAGAGAAATGAGGGAAAAATATACCAGAGGATGAGACATTGTTGAACAAAAATGGAGAGAGAATGCTCAAATTTCATATGAAATTAATGTAATCATCATAATAAACCAGTACAGAATTAATACACTACAATCAATTAATTGGCTGTGATCCTAAAAGAAAGCTAAAGCAAAACCCTATGTCTAGCAATAAAACTAATCATAGAGTCTTATATCCTCAACACAAACGTGTAGGTTGTGGAGACTGACCTAATTAACTAACAATTCTCCATTCTACTTCCAGTAGTTGAAGATGGGAATTTATAATCCGCTTCATCACCAAAATTTCGATCAACATTCAAATCAAGGTAAAGAGATCATCAGCTTCTGAAATAATGTTGTACAACCCCTTTAGCAAGATCAACTAAATTAATCAAAACCTTAATTAATTTTCATACTACAATTCACAAAGACAAAACCCAGAGACACAACACAACAAGATGGTTAGCATAAAACCATCCACAATTATCACTCTAACAACTAGTAAACCAATTAATGATCAAACCCAGGATACCTAACCTTGTACAGAAATACAAATTAGCAGCTAGTAGATAGATGTCACAGTACTTCTTAGCTTCTTCATTTCTTCTTCCCAAGATGTTAAAATGGATGTGAGGCAGATCTAATATTACTCTTATCAATCACATTGAACCTCAAAGGAGTAGAAGAGAAAGGTTTCTGATTGCTGGTCTGATGATCACTCGCAAAGATGGATGCTACTACTTGTTTATTTTCCATGCTGCCACCCTTGTTTTGATTATTAGCTGCTCTCTCTCCTTCTAACTCCCTATATCTATGCAAATACCTTTTCAAGGGCTCGGCATAATCATCAAAGCCTAGTGTGCCGAGAGCCCAACAAATGTCATCTCCATTCACAGTCTTCCGCTTTTCCTTGTGACACTTGTCAGATGCCTCCCCAGTGACAAAGCTAATGAACTCAGACACACATTCCTGCATGGTTTCTTTTGCCTCTTTGGAGATCTTGGCGTTGAGTGGCAGGATTTGCTTCATGATCCGCCCCACGTTGGCAATTGGCAACAGCCGATCTTGCTCTTTAATGCTCCCATCGTCGCCTGCTGCTGAGGCTGAGGCGCCACGGATCGCAGAGGCTCCACCACCTGCAGTACTCTTGTACTTATTATTGCCTTCCCAATCTGGGCTACGGCTTCCAATGTTATCAACCATCTCTAGAGATAGATCAAACTTGATGCTTTCAAACATAGACACGTTGCTTCTTCTTCTCCTCCTCCTCCTCCCCCTAAGCTCTCATCTATATGAAGGAATATAGTCCATATATATATATAAGCTTCTCATATATACATATGTACATGGTAAAGTTTGTAGGTCATGACTCATTGACTCAGACTAAGAGGCAAGAGCTAGTACTCTTTCTTGTTGAGAATTTTGGGTTTGGTGGGTTGGAGTTCGGCTTCATCCAGTGCAAGCCCGTCTGTGCTCACTAGTCTCTTGCAATCTTGCATTGGAAATATCTTCCCATAAATATTAAGGCTTTATGCAATAAAATTAGCTAAGCCCATTCCCCGAGGAGCTAAAAATATTGAGGTAGTTTTGGAGCAAATTAATTAAAGTTTTGATCTGAACAGTGAAAGGCTCCAAGGACAAAGAGAAACCCAATTTGATCAAAATGTTCACATTTCTAATTAATGGTCCCCCTCTCCATGTAATTAGTCGTTCATCTTTTATGCTCCCAATAAGCCTTAACAATGTAGGAAATGAATAAATAAGCAAAGAACTAACGGACTAGGTGTGTGCACGTGTGCTTGTGGCATTGTGAATCCAACCAAACAATACCTAAACAAATGTTGATTATTGCATAAAGAAACCCTGGTGTTGGATTACCTACTGCTTAGGTCTTCATCACAGGGGGTGTCTCCCAATCAAATCACACACTTCAAACGGGAAGATGTCACTCAATACGACGGCAGAACTTCTCTCATCTGTCTTGGGTTTAATTTATATAAGTTTCTTAAGCTTGTGATCTTGTCCCGGAACTCCGGATTCCTAAAATGAAAACTAGATCCTATACTACTAGACTCTAAAAACCTAGCTAGTAATTGATTGTGACCTTGTATACATTATATGTTGTCTGTACATGGGTAATCATTTTGATTGTGGATAGATGATCTATGGATTAACCATGCTGCCATTCTATGGGCTTAACAATTCTTATCCCCACTGTACAATTGGGTAGGTGTCAGTTTTGAATTGATGTTAATTTATGGGTGGGTATTGATATTTTAAGGTGGGGGTGTTTGTTATTTGAATTGTACAAGATTGTAATGGAATTCAGAATTCTGCAATTGACTGCAATATATTTTTTCGAATAATTTATTGTCAACATATGTAAAGTTTAACTAATGCATTCACCATGATTGATTATATTAAATCCAGCATCAATCCACGGTCAGGATTTGCTCCACCTATACGGTGAAGCTAAGATTTCTAGGGATGAACTGAACTATAAAAACCTCTATTTTTTAATGTATTTTTTGTGTTTAATAAAATAAGATGTACTTGTCATCATGTTTAACCAATCACGTCTTTTAGTACACAAAATGCAGCGGATGTACCATGGATATTATTATGCCATATATTTAAGGAAGATATTAAAACAATATGTCAAGGAATTTTGATCAATCAATGTTCATTAAGTGCCTTGATTTATTGACTTTTAATTTCCCTAAAGTAGTTAACTGAATAGAGTGATAACCACTAAAACTTTGGGAGCATATTTAGACAAATAAATAAATAAATAAGAACAGATGGATGGAAGGATACATATATAGTCATTTAATCAGATCCCTAATTTGGCATGACAAGTGTTTGCCAAATATTCATAACCACATGAAAGTATGCTTTGAGGCTTGTGATTATGGTGATTAGCTTTACATAGGCTTGAATGACATGAGCATCCATTATAAAACTTAAGTGGTAGGTCTACAACATGGATGTCTCGGTTTTTATTTATTTTCAAAATTGTCGCATCAGTAAAAATAAATTTGAAACATGTTCTATTTGAGAAGAAAACAAGTTAGTTTTGCTTTAAAAATCTATTAGGCTGTGTTTGGTTTCATTGTAATTTTATTTGCATTAGTAGAAATGCATGGGAATGCAAATTTTCGTTTAATTTTGTTTTGGGTTTTACTTTATTTTGCTTCATATTTTAAATTACTCCATTTGTATTGCAATCAAACAAAATAAGCGAAAATTTGAAACAAAAAATGTCAGAATTTATACTGCCATAATTTTGCACCAGTGCAAATTTATTTGCATTGCAACCAAACATAGCCTTATTGTTTTTTAAACCATCACAATGATGCCATGATAGTTAATTTTTAAAATAAAAACAGGTTATTTTAAACATTACATGGGTTTATCGGATGAAAACATGTTTTTTCAAACAAAAATTTCAAAACATTTTTTGCTTTAAGAATCTTTCTTTTTAAACAGCCAGATGCTTCTGATTTGTTTTTGAATTCACACAAGGAAAAGAAATTCAAATTGGAGAACACCCACAAAATGGATCAAGCATCTCTCAGTCTCAGAAGAGGACATTCCCAATTCCACCCATGTGAAGGAATGAGGTAGACAGCCATTTCAGACCGTTGATGAGATAAGGGTCGCCCTAAATTAGCTTCCATCTAGTGTCTTAGAGTCTTAGTACTTGTCGGTTCTTTGCCCTCATCCTGCATTGATCCTCCATTCCATTCCAAATAATGTAATCCTTGTAGTACTAAATTTTGGATTAAGAAAAGAAATACTGAGAAGAAAGGGCCCATATCTTTAGGCTCGAATTTTCATTATGATAAAGGTCGTGTGCCGAGCATGTGGTGGAGTTCTTTTTGGCCGCCTCCAAAGCTGAAGTATGGATATTTCTAGAGCTCCAGTTGTTTGGTAAACAAATAATCAAATCAATGGATGACGTTGGATATTTCTAAAGCTCATATGTCCTTTTGCTATATGACTCATCTAGCAAACCCATTCACATATTATAGTACTGTTTGGAATGGTTAGCCTTTATATTTGTATTTTTTTAAAGGGTTCGACTATGATACCAAAAAGATATGATATGGGAAAAACTTATAACCAATCAATCAGTATTAGTATTATAAAAGAAGTGACCAATCTGGTGGTATTCATCAAATTCATTGGGTGTTTTGATTGGTCAAATCTCATCCATCAAATTCACGAAACTTCGTTAATTAGGGATCTTATTACCAAGTTTACTATTTTTTTCTTTTCTTTCTTTTTAAGCCAGCCAAGTTCACTAAATTAAAATGCTCATAATTAATTTGGTGTGGAAGTAGGTAATTCAATATCTTAAACCCATTTAAATATGTCGAATCCGTCCACAGCTTATAATTCGATCATTTGTAGATCGATGGAGAGAGTTCTGTCAAATTTTCAATGAAAATTTACCAAATATTAAAGTTGCATTTATTAAGAGCAATCTTCCTATATTATTGCTTCCAAAGTAATTGCTTTGAGAGATAGAACATGACTGGATACAAGCTACAATCTCATTGCTTTTATAAACAGATAGCTTTGCCCCTTTAATTTATTTCAAACAATGTCTAAGAAAGTGGTTTAATTGAGAAATTATTGGCTCCTACCTGCTTAAAGGAATTGTGTCCAATCAAATGGTGCAGTTTTAGTTAAAATTTAGGGTTTACAGATTTAAGGGTTTAGAGTTCAGGTTTCTAAATTTAAGTTTTAGGGTTAAAGTTTATAAGTTTAGGGTTTAGGATTTTCATATAAAAATCATGCATCAAAAAGTGTTGAACTAAAGAATGTTGGGGTCTATGAAACAGGGTGAAATTATCCATTTTTCAGACAGTGGTTTTGCATTCTTTCTTGTTTTACCCTTAAAAGCAATTAATTTAAGTTACTGTAACCCTTTAGAAGCAATGGCAATCCTGGCTTGAGTCTGAGACTGCATTAGCACATGGAGCAGATCTAAGCTATTTGTTGGTAAAAGGGAAATTAATTAAAAAACTTTGAAGATAGTTAATTATGTGCATTAATCTTCTTAGGCTAGCTTCAAGGAGAATGCAAACTCGAAACACATATAATGCACATAGGGTGCCATTCTCTAAACGATAATCAGATTATTGGGTTTTTGGGCCTTTTGGCATTAGTTCATATATGGATTTGCAGCAAAACATATATGGTGCTGAAATGCACACCATGATTGGCTGAGATAGCATCATTGAGAAATTCTGATGATCAACATCAGTAGGTGTACGATTGGCCAATATGTATCGTATCGGAGGCTTCCTGATACGCCCTTATAGGGGATGTTTCAGGTTAGACAGTAGTGGTACAGGGGGTAGACCGGTTTTAAATCGAACCCTCCGAACCATATTCCAAAAAAACATAAAAATAGAGAAAAAAACACCGATAGAGGCCGATACATCCACATTTGCCCTTGTTCAAGATGTTGCCAACTGAGCCTCCCTCTCCAATGTACAAGCTTTATATTCCATCTATCAAGGAAAAATCTATGATACCATAAAGGATTTTTAACCAATCAAAACCACCCCATGAATTTTGATGAAAATCCACTAAATTGGTTATCATTTCTATGATGATAGTTGATTGGTAAAAAGATTTTCTGGTATCATGTATTTCTGGTCGACATCAGAGTCAAACCCTAATATCTATTATTTAGTCTTTTTTTTTTCAAAAACCAACAAAGGACTAACGTGTCGTTTGGCAAGTCTTTTTTGAAATAAGTTCGGATCTTTTTTGAAATAAGTCCGTTTGATTAGAGACACATCTTTCTATGTAAAAACGAGACAAAAAAAGGCGAAAAGATCCATTTCTAGCTTCCCAAAATAAGTTTGAATCGAGCTTCTTGTGTCTTTTGGGACACATTCTTTCGGTGGCTAGAACTTCCCCCAATT
Organism: Nelumbo nucifera; assembly: GCF_000365185.1. The sequence goes on along the minus strand of NW_010729096.1, from coordinate 6,757,401 downwards.
AAACGGAAAAAGACAAAACGGGGCTGCTGGGCTTCTAAACAGCCAACAGCCAAAGCGAAAATGCATGCCAAACGCGGCCTAAGTTGACTGAAATATAAGTAAACTCTTCAGTTAACTTTCTGCAAGTGGCTATAGTATGTATGACAAATTCGCCGGGGAAGGGAGCTGGTCCATGTACAAAATTGATTGAAATACAAGCAAAATTTCTGCAGAAGTTCCATTCGCGGAACCTTCATTCCGGTCATATAACCGAGATTCCTTGGACCCCCCATTCATACAAAACAAGTTTCAATTGCTAAAACGCATATATATTATAATCCAGATGCAAGGTGAGGTGGGTTAACCCGGTTGGCTACATACATAAACAAATGGGTCACCATTGTCCTAACCAATAGTTGCGTAAATACCTCAGGATTCCTCTTTACTTATTCTCCCACCAAGAGCTCATAGGAATATGTCCCCTTGGCCCCTTTCTAGGGAAAGAAATCTATCAAAGCTCTCTACATGTATCTATATGTTCAAGTTGCAAAAGACCATTTTCGTTCCTGCTCAACCAACCAATGATGAGACACTGAGACCACCTCCTTTCTTTTCTAGAACATATGCATATACAGTACTGATACACAAGTAGTGATGATTTAGTGCGTTAAGACGGGTTGTGGGGAACCCCAAGTCTGTGGTGTCAACACTCAACACTGCCAATAAGCTTTTACCAACCAAGCAAGTTGAGAATTGAGACTTCTCTGCAAGTTAAAACATGGCGTGTGGTCCATAATAAGCATCATCATCCAAGTAAACAAATGAAGCTTATCTCTAGACGTCTGGCTACAAAAGTATTAAACAAAGAGGAGGAAAAAAGAAAAACTAAGGAAAAACATACTTGTGGGTCTCCTAAACTTGCTTTTTAGCTTATGCTCGTACCCTTCTTTTTTCCATACTCCAGTACAAAATGTACAATCATTATTGTATAAAAAACTAGAGAAGCACTTTTCCCCATTGACCCATCTAGGGTTTGGACTTTATTAGGGGAATCCAACACAATCAAGGGATTAAAGAAATCTGTCAAGTGGTGTGGGCACTAAATTCGTGAAAGGAACTTGTAAAAACCCTAGAAGTGGAAAGTCTTTTGAGGATCCTAAGAAGACGTAACATTCCACACCTCTCCCCTTCTTTAGAGGCCATGGCCAGCCTAGTAGCCCACCCACTTTGCTAAGATTCCTCCCATCCTCTTTGTACAAGTGGTGTGGGCACTATATTGAGAGAATAGGGCTTGGACCAATGCTACAAACTCTAACTAAAGTAACAGATTGATTGCCTTTTCAATTCTTAGTGCTTTGTTTTAACATATTTTAAGGTTTTTCTCTTTAAGCCCACATAGTAGGCTCCGACCATTGCTTGCCTCCTTTGGAATGCATTTCCCTCTGTTGTTCAAATGTTATTGAACTCTTCAATTTTTCTATGTTTTGATTAGTACTTTTTTTTTGTTAGATTAATTGTACTATCACTATGATTTCAGTCAAATATTATGGCCTCACCTTAGTATGGAATAATTAACAAATAATATGCCAAGAAAATGAATTTGGCAAAATTGTGTATGCTTAGATGGATGAATGAAAAAACTACAACGGATAGGATCAGAAATGGAAGTCACTCGTAGAGATTTAGTAATATCTCCAATAGATGGTTTAATGAGATGGCTTGGTCTTGTGCATAGAACACCGCCAATGACACCTGTTCATAAAAAGAAGTGATTTGTTACAAGTTGAAGGAGGCTAGAAGGGTGAGGGATAGACCAAAAAAAACATGGGTAGAAGTAATAAGAAATGATTTTTAAGTGTCAATAGTTTAGCAATGGATATTGGCACTAAACAGAATGGACTATCAAAACAAGATTCATGTAGTCAACCACGTATGATTGAGATAAGGCTTAGATGATGATGATGACGACTAAGGCCTCATAGGTTTACCTATTGACTTGTTCACCCCTTATGGTTTGGGGTTATGCTCCATTTGGATATGCTTTCACTTTTTTTCTTGAGCTTTGGGCTATAAAAAATAAAATTGTGGTTGAATGTGTTGTACGTGTTTTGAGCATTTGGCATGAGTTCGTTTTTTGGAGGGTTATAAATTCTTCTACCTCATAAATTTTTATAGCTCTGTATTAGCTAAGAACATAAATAGGTGAAGGAATCTATCACAATAAAAGGGGTATTGTAGCATTAAAAAAAAACTCCAAAGGCATATATAATGCTTTAAGTGTCCAGCACATGGTAAGAGTTCCTTTAAAACAATATAAACTAAAGCCAAAACGCATTTAATCCCACATTGAGTCATTGTGCTTTTAGGCCTTGAAAACATAAATCTTGAATCTTATCCGCATGCAAGTTATGCAACCCCATGGGATTGGTAGCACGTCCCCATATCCATAACCCCCCAACCCTGGAGACAACAAGATTTGATCCCAAGTTTATGCTACAATTAGTTGATCGTTATAGTTCATTTTGATTTTTCTACATTTACAATTTTTTGCCAGGCCCTACATTTGCAATTTTTTATAGGGCATAAGACTTAATCAAACCTAGAATTTTTATAAATCTATGCTATATATAAAAGTGTGAATGCAATGTGAAACATTTTTTGGATTAAAATTACATTCTACTTTTTTTGTTTGAGAAAGGGTATAAAAATCATTTTATTATAGCTTTAATGCCAATTTTAATGGCTATTCAAATGCTCGTAATTGTGTATTTAGTCCATCTCTAATATGGTAAGGTTGAAAATGTAACTTCAATTATTACTTCCCACCTTATTTAATCCCCTTTCATAAAGTTTTATACTAAAATTATTAACCCCCATTTTCTCTTATTAAATTAGATCTATGTCAATATTTTCAACAACATAAACCCATATGTTTTAAAATTGACTCAAAAACAAAACCATTTTTAATCTAAGTGGTGGCTAAGAAATTTAACCATCAGAATCAAATTGACCAACCTACAAAGTCGTAGTTAGGTAATAAAATTTTTAAATAGAAATAAATATAGAAACTTACAAAAAATGTAGAAAAAAATAAGCATTTATGATATTTTTATTAATAAAATTAAAAAAAAATAAGTGTAATAAACAATAATTATTTTTATTAGTAATGAAAATGAAATGCACAATTTAGAATTGACCAAAAATAAAATTATTTTACTATTTGGCAAAGATCAATAGTTCAAATTTTGGGTCAAACATGTTAACCTATAAAGTCATAAATAAATAATAAAAGTTAATAAAATATAAAATACATAATTTTTTCAAAAGAAAACATTTAGGCACATGTATAATATTATATATTTGTCATATTAAACAAAAGGTAAGTGTGACATATTATAATTATTTTTACACACAAAAATACAAAAAAGTTATAAAAAAAAGTGAGCACATCTATAATTCTATATTTACACTATTATTAAAAATATGAATAAGATTGTGGAACTTTCTTTTGACTAAAATATTCATTTTTGAATTTAGTCCCTATTTAATTATAAGGTTTAAATTATAAATTGAACTACTACTTTTCACTCCATTAAATTCCCTCTATTTAAATTTTATATTTTTTTATAAGTGAACAAAAAAGAAAGATACACCAAAAAGATTAAATATTACAAAAAGAATAATCTAACAAAGTAAGATAAAGTTTATAGAAGAATTTGGATACATTATTACTATCTAGAATTACCATGTGCACACCTACTAGTGAACTTAAGCATACCATGAGTTTTCAAATAGACTTAAATATAACTTATGGCCTGACCCTATTAATCTTAAGCATAGCCTCATTTCTTCTCTCATCTCATGAACTTCTTTTAATATTCTAAAAATCTTATTTTAAACTCAAGGTTTGTTTAAATTGTTTATCCTTTCTGCTCAGTTTGGAAGGAATACAAATGCAAATATATACAGTGCAAATACATATAAAATAAGCTATTTGATCATATGCAAGCTATGAAATGACTGCTTTCATTGAGATTTGAACTCAAGACCTCCCACTTACTAAAGTGGTGCTCTAACCAACTAAGCTATGAAAGCTATTTGTTTACCATTATTCTTTAACACAATGATAGCATCCACTCTATATTTTCATTTATTTCATTGGAAAGAACAAAAGAGGGGAGGAATGTAAAAAAGTCTTTTACAACCACAAGGTATATTGAAAAACATAGGGTATGTGTTTAAAGTCAATTTATGAAAACTCAAGGCTTGTTTAAATTGCTTATCCTTTCTGCTTAGTTTGGAAGGAGTACAAATGCAAATATGTACAGTGCAAATACATATAAAATAATACAAAATACAAGATTTTGTACTGTACATATTTGTATTTGTACTCCTTCCAAACTGAGTCTTCTACAAGTTTGTTTATTTGTTTATTTTAATCGGGGTAAAACACATTTATTCACACCTCTTAAAGGTATGATATCACGATGTAAAGCAAGTTGAAAAAGGTTCTAAGGAAAAACAATATAATTTAACTATAAAAATGAGGTTAATGTTGATATATTGAAAGGCAAAAGTAATACTTTCATTATGAAGGTTAATTTCATAAAGAGTCCTAATAATGTGTGAAATGAATAGTGTGATTCACATGCTAGCGTTATCCTTGAAATAAATGGCTTGAATCTGCTATCCATAATCTCTTCCCACATCTCTACTTATGATACATTACAGCTGTGAATTAGGAATATCTCTGTTGTTATTTATGGAGAGATGTTCATGATACCCATGGTGGTGTTCTAAGTACTTTGAGAGTAGTACATCTCACAAAGTTCTAAAAATTGGACCGGACACAACTATTTTGAGAACAGGTTCCTAGGTGGAATGGTTCAACCATCCAATTTGGATGAATAACCTGTTTTGACTTAAAAAATAAATAAAAAATAAAAAAATTAGCTATAACCAAGATATAAATTTGAATTACAGTGTGAATGAATTAAATAAAAACAAATGTCGATTGCTTTCATTGAGATTCGAACTAAAGACCTCCCGCGTACTAAACGAGTGCTCTAACCAACTTAGCTATGAAAGCTATTAAATTATATACAAGTCGCAAAATATAAATTTGAATTACAGTGTGAATGAATTAAATAAAAACAAATATCGATTGCTTTCATTGAGATTCGAACTCAAGACCTCCCGCTTACTAAACGGGTGCTCTAACCAACTGAGCTATGAAAGCTGTTCGTATAAAAATATCCCGAGAGCTATAAATAAAATAATACCATCAATGGATCGTCGAAAAATAAACGTCGCCTGAGAGATTCGAACTCTCGCGGGGAAACCCCATGTACTTAGCAGGCACACGCCTTAACCACTCGGCCAAAGCGACTTTGATATATCTCACTTAAATTTTATATCAATATTAAAACGGTGAAAAAGTCTGTCTAAACTAAGAATGACAACGGGACAGGGAAACCCTATCCCGGTCCTCGCTAATAGGGACAATGTTATCCCCATTGCCCATGATTTTTTTGTAATGCTAAATATTTTGTTTTTATTTTAAAAATAAAATAATTAAAATTTATAATCCTATTAGAAAATATTCAACCACATTTTAAAATAATATTAATATATAGATATATGTGTATATATAACATATGCATACATATATATTAGTGGGGATCTCACGGGGTGGGGAATGATCTCCCCGTCCTCGCTAACAGGGATGAAAATTTCCCCATCTCCACCCCCATTCGGGGTGGATCCCCATGGGGATCGAGAAAATTGGAAAAATTGCCATCCCTAATCTAAACTAATTCAGGTTTCCAACAAACCTCCCAACAGCTATTGCAACCATACATCAAAAACACCTCTCGTGAATGACAAAGGAGATGTTCCCAATGAGTTTGGCTTCGGTCAAAGCAAAGCTTGTTCGAACAACCTTTACAGCCTTGTATTGGGAATATCTCCCTACTTATGTGCTTTACTTCATGGGTAGATATCCCCAATGCAAGGTTCCAAGAGGCTATTGGAACAATATGAGCATGGGCTTGCTCTGACTGAAGCCAAACTCGTTCCCAATGTGCAACTTCATGGACTGTTGGGATAGTATTGGGAGCATTTTGTTGGTAGAAAGTCACATCTCCATCTATCTTGGATACAAGGGAACAAAATAGTTTTTTACTTTTGGCATCACCTCCCACCTCCCAGCATTCCTACTAAGGTTAATCCATCGAATATCTCAAAAGGTGCATCATCCATTAGTAGATAAACCCCACTTGATAAGCAGCATTGCATTTGCACGATAAGCTCCTAGCATTGAACTTCACTGTCTAAAGTTAGAACTCAACCTGGGAGTAGACCTGTTCATGGGCCGGGCAGCTCGACGGGCCGGCCCAGCCTGGCCCCTGAGCGGGCTTGAACAAGTATATGGGCCCACGGGCTTAACCTTGGGCGAAAAAGCCCCGCCCGCAATAAATTCGAGCCGGGATCAGGATTTGCCAAAATAGCCCAGCCCGGCCCGACCTATACTTAAACCTAAATAAAACCCCTAGTCGAGACATCTATGTCTCTTCCCATTCTTTTTTTCAGCCGACCCTTCATCTCCAATCTCCAGTTCTCCACATCCTCCACAGTGCACTGTTCTCATCCTCACACTCTCAGGCAGCCACAACCGGCGAGGCGGCGAACGTTCACCGGCGCAACAACTCCGGCGGCGGCGGCGAGCTCTCTCTCTCTCTTTCTCAGACGCGAACTGATCAAGTGATCATTGTCAAAATCGCAGGTCAAGCTTGCAGCTCACAGACCACAGTCACCGATTCACCGCGAACTCTCCGACGAATACAATCACCGGCGGCGGCGGTGAGTCCTCTTTAGTGTTTACTGTTTTTATAACAATTGGTCCTACTGTTTCTGAAACAAGGCAGAACCGCAGAAGTGGCTTGTTTCTTCTCTATGTCTAGAAACAATTAATATACAGAAATAACCAAATAATATTAAACAACAAAATAAGAGAAATGTTGTAACTTGTAAGCCATAAAAGAGGGATGRGGTGAGAAGTGAGAACTGAGAACTTGTTAGTGCTTGAAGCAGAAACGTCARGAGACTCAGCCACTCAGGACACGGTGGAGATGATGTCATGATAAACCCCACTCGGTTCGAGTGGCAGCACTTGGGAGAGTTGGTGGCTTGTATTGGGTTCACGTCCGATACATGGAGATTTCGACCTGTTTACCCCACTCCAAACCGATCATCCCTC